>CM059438.1:15772330-15945213 GCA_030390025.1 Squalus acanthias
GTGACAAAGGTGGTTAACAGTCTTCTTAAAGCAATAAGTGACTGCTCTCAGCTAATGGAAAGCATGAATTCTTGCAGCCGAAATCCTAGCAATAAGTTAGTTGAATGGGTGACACTCTGGGGCACCTTTGGGAATTGGGTTCAAATCTTGCCCTAATTGATTGAATGAAGCTCTCCACTTCCTGCTGGTCGCAAGGGTCCTACGTGAGATGAGTTTGGACTTTGTCAACTCAATTCGTAGTGGGTGTTGGCACACAGCACAAAACTGGCACTAAATTAGCAATTGCTTTCACAAAGAGCACAAGGATGACTGGTGTGGGAAATGGAAATGTCATGCCAACGCAGCAGAGAATGAGTGCTCTTTTGAGGCTGGAACAAAGGCAAATTGTTGGGATTGGGTAGAGGGAGATTCACAGCTAATTATGCTGTACCTGATCTGGGAGGGCTGTGTGCTCGCAAAAGGAGAGTGCTCTGTTTCTCAGCACTAGCATCCCTCACCTTGATTAGCACAATATTATAAAAGAAATCAGTGCTGGGTTTGGAGCAGTGTTCAGTTTACACACTTAAATTATTTTGAGTTTCATTTTAACACGAACTGGTCATCATCTGTCAACCTCAGCTCAGTGATAGCACTCTCGTCTCTCAGTCAGAACATAATCCAGGCTGACACTTCAGCGCAGTACTGAGGGAGCGCCGCTGCACCTTCGGAGGTGCCATATTTCGGATGAGACGTTAAATCGAGGCCCCATCTGCCCTCTAAGGTGGACTTAAAAGATCCCATGGCACCACTTGAAGCAGAGCAGGGGAGTTCTCCCTGGTGTCCTGGCTAATATTTATCCCTCAACCAACATCACTAAAAAACAGATTACCTGGTCATTATCTCGTGGGATCTTGTGTGCATAATGGCTGCCGCGTTTCCTACATTACAACATTGACAGCACTTCAAAAGTACTTCATTGGCTGTAAAGCACTTTGGGATGTCGTGAGTTTGTGAAAGGTGCTATATAAATGCAACTTCTTTCTTTTCTTTCTTATCTGCATATACTGTTGAAAAAGTTAAATTCTGTGACTTCCAAAAGGAATCTAGACACATGGCTCATTTTGATTTAAGCAGCAAGGCCAACACTTTGAGAAAACTCCTACTTTCAATTCCTGAAAATGGGCTTGATCTCTGCTAAATTTGGCAGCTGCACACTATGGAGGGAGTATATTGAAGCTGTAATTCCACTCTGGAGATTAGACATAACTTGAGGAGAGCCAGTAATCCCAGTTTGTAACACATATGAGGAAATGTTAGACGTAAATGATTCCCAAATTGTTCTTTATCACTGGAGCTGAAGCAGTTCAGTCAGCATCTGTGGAGAGAACCGACACGTTTACATTTTAGATGCAGACTCTTCTTCTGAACTTCTGAAGAAGGGTCTTCATCTGAAATATAAACTTGTTTGTCTCTCCACAGGTGCTGACTGGACTGCGGTGTGTTATCTACATTGTCTGTTTTTGTTTTAGATTTCCAGCATCTGTAATATTTTGCTTTTTACTGGAACTGAAGCAATAGGTTTAGGTTAGTTAACGTGCAAACGTGAAAAATATGGTCATAAAAACATTAATTATTTTCTTAGTATTTTCAAATCGGACAAACTGGTGGCTTGCTACAAAAGGCCGTCACAGATAAGGACACAAAACAGCATATCATTCTAATTATATGAATATTTTTATTTCCTATTACATCTTTTCCAACTGATGGGCTGCAGTTGCATTTGGAAGGTTGAGGATTTTGGTCAGATATTTGGTGTTAAGGTTTGACAATTAATGGAATGAGTAGTAACTCTGCAGTGGGAGGACCAGCAAGTGGTGCCACAGAGTGGTGGAACATGGAATCACACCTGTGGTCATTCACACTGCCAAGCTCCTTCGTGTAACATTTTCCTAAATGGTTGTGGATTGAGCGGTCACCAAGTGCAGGCTTTGTCCTGACCAGAGTTGTGCAGGCCTCATCCTGCTGAACCTTCCAGGATCTGGTTTAGTTATGTATATGCAGTCAGTGCTTGGCATTAGAGGCTCACTGAATGGGAATATCCGGCGGTGCTGCGGGTAATTAAAGAGTGGTTTTTTTGGTGGTTGAAAGTTTGATCACGTTATAAATCATTGTTAGAGTGGAGCACACATGTCCACGAGCCACCCGATTTGTCAATGCCTCAGTGGCGGTGCGACTGAAAAAAGTGCTGCAGAGGAAGGCTGGCCTCTTTTGGCAGTGCAGAACTGTGCACGGGCAGGAGTGCGTGGGAGAAGTGCTGCTTCCACCATGCAGCAGACCGGGCTGAAAATGTGGAAGAAGTTTCAAGACGTCAGTAAATCAGCCAAGGTAAGTCTATCTACTGTGACTGTGTCCCACTCAGGCTACCTTATATCGTTCAGAATGCATACCATGCATGCCCATTTTGCAGCAGGCACACTTTGCAAAAGCAGCTTATGCTTGTAACTGAGATTTGATAGATTTTTGTTGGGTAAGGATGTTAAGAGTTACGGAACCAAGGCGGGTAGATGGAGTTAAGATACAGATCAGGCTTGATCTCATTGAATGGTGGAACAGGCTCGAGGGGCTGAATGGCCTATTCCTGTTCCTACGTTCCTAACTTGCTATACTGACCTTCTTAAAGGAATTCACCTAAAAATATACTTTGAACTAAATCTACCTCCATGATGCATATACATGTACTCACAGCCTTGTTGAGCTGCAGGATGGGCACTTGGGTGTCACTGTATGTGCTCCTGGCACTTACAGCTGCTCAACACTGCTTCTCTGCTTATAGGGCAAGGCGTCACAAAACAGAAGGGAGTAAGCAGAGATGGGAGAAGGGCCCATAATATAAAGCTATCAATTCCTTTTGAAGAGGCCACAATGGAAAAGACAGAGTGAAGGGGGAGGGCTTCCTCCAAGCTCGGGTCTAATCTCATTATTCTCATGTTATTTCTTCTCACTCTACTCTGGGAGGTAACCTGGTGGAGTGGATCGCTCACCAGTTGTAGAACTGGGATGAAAATCAGGCAGGTTCTGCAACTGTTTTTTTTTCTACCTCACCACCACTTCTCTCGACACCTCCACAGTCTCTAAATTGTCAGACTGTCTCCAATTAAGTATTGGGAAGACCGAAGCCATTGTTTTCAGTCCCCGCCACAAACTCCGTTCCCTAGCCACTGACTCCATCCCTCTCTCTAACATTTGTCTGAGGCTGAACCACACTGTTCGCAACCTTGGTGTCATATTTGACCCTGTAATGAGCTTCCGACCACACATCCGCGGCATAACTAAGACCGCCTATTTCCACCTCCGTAACATCACCCGTCTCCACCCTTGCCTCAGCTCATCCGCTGCTGAAACCCTAATCCATGCCTTTGTTACCTCTAGACTTGACTATTCCAACGCACTCCTGGCTGGTCTCCCACATTCTACCCTACGTAAACTTGAGGTCATCCAAAACTTGGCTGTCCGTGTCCTAACTCGCACCAAGTCCCGTTCACCCATCACCCTTGTGCCCGTTGACCTACATTGGCTCCCGGTTAAGCAACGCCTCGATTTCAAAATTCTCATTCTTGTTTTCAAATCCCTCCACGGCCTCGCCCCTCCCTATCTCTGTAATCTCCTCCAGCTCCACAACCCCCCTGAGAGATCTGTGCTCCTCTAATTCAGCCCTCTTGAGCATCCCTGATTATAATCGCTCAACCATTGGTGGCTGTGCCTTCTGTTGCCTAGACCCTAAGCTCTGGAATTCCCTGCCTAAACCTCTCCACCTCGCTACCTCTCTTTCCTCCTTTAAGATGCTCCTTAATATCTACCTCTTTAACCAAGCTTTTGGTTATCTGTCCTAATTTCTCCTTATGTGGCTCGATGTCAAATTTTTTGTCTTATTATTCTCCTGTGAAGCGCCTTGGGAGGTTTTACTACGTTAAAGGCGCTATATAAATACAAGTTGTTGTTGTTGGTGGGTCATCCACTCCCCACGTTACCACCCAGGCACAACGTTGAAAATGAGCCCCCAATGCATTCTTATGTAAATAGTTTTGGAAAGGGTATCAAGCAGGCAGCATTGTAATATATGTTTCACTTCTCTCACTGTAGATGTCAAACTTGAAGCAGTCCCAGATACCAGTGTCAAAGAAGAAGATAGCAGCCGGTGTCACTCACCCCTCATGGCACCAGCACCAACATAGGTAGCTCTAACCAGGAGTTTTAGGCAGAGAGTTTCAGGAGGGAACAGTGGTGGAAGCACTGAGCATGAGTGAGGAAGAGCAAGTGGAAGTGGCAGCAGAGGAGCAGGAACCTGTTAGCTGGAAGGCCAGACTCTGTCCTTTCTCAGCTGCAGAGCCTTAAGATTGGGATCTCAGAAAGTCTGCTACTGAGCGCCAATGTGCAATACAGTCATTGGAAGATGTACCAAGCACCCTACAGGGAGTGTGGAAGTCTTCACTAGTTCTATCAATGCAGTCGTGCATGAAGGCACTGCTGTGTACTGTGCACCATTTGGTAACTCCAGGGCCATTTCTGCAGAGCCCTAATGGCAGAGGTCCCGGGCCCAGTTGCAGTATCTTTCGACAATGCTTCAGCTGCTGCTTTAGAGGTTCCAATCGGCAAAAGGCTAGCATGTCTGGTTTTAACATCTATGAGGATAGTAATGAGAGAGTCATTGTGCCGAATTTCACTGCCTTGATTGCTGCCAGTGGTTTGTTGACATTGTAGATCACTGACCTGCTGAGTGAATGCCCAGGAGTAGGACCGCAGTCGGCATGGATGAGACTACGGCCTCTGGAGTGATGTTACATCTTGCCACTCCAGCCTCTCACCTCCCCGACACCCCAAATAATAGAACATGTGCCTGAAAGTGAGCAGAACCAGTCAGCCTCCAAAGAGGCTGTCAGTCACTTACTCCTGTTGCTATTAGAGCATCTAAAATTAGCACAAAGTGAGGAAGTAGAACATGGAAAATTTGAACAGCATGACCACCAAGAGGAAGCAGTGTGGCAAAACACATTGAGCACACATGCATGTGCAGGAAAATAAACCGGGTTTGATTTATAACCACTTTGACATGAGGGTTTCTTACTGTTGCTGCAGATTAAGGTGCCAGCAAATGTCGTCTTTCATTATGCAATAAAGCTTGAAATACAGTGATTGGAGCACTTTTAGTGTGATTCCCATTATTCAGCTAACAGTGGCATGCCAAAGGGTACTGGACTCTGAAGCTTCCAACTAGATGCATTGAGGTGGAATGAACATTGGTATTGTAGGAGCCACTTAGAAGATTCTCTCTTCTGAATAGATCTCCATGTTGTGCTGTACTCCTAGAAAGAGCATGGCAGATCTTCCTGCCCCTCCTCACCCTGAGAGGAGACCTGTGGTAGGGCCTACCACCAGCAGAAGGGGCAGCAGCCTGCAGCTGTGTGTCAGGACTTGGAGATCAGGATCTCATGGCTGCCAATGGAGATCAGTAGCCAGAAGGTCCTGACTGCACCTGAAGATCCTGGGGGTGTTCAAAGTTGCAGTCTTCAGCCTGACTTGATTTCCTGAGTGTTCCTTCACTGGGGCGCCGAGCCACCATGGGAGACAGGGAATGCTCCTTCCTGCCTTATTTAAATGGATTTGTCAGGCCTATATATACTGCAGGAACAAACTAGGCTCCTCCCCTGCAGCCCTAGGAAAGCCCCAAAATCCCACAGCAATGCAAAATAAAGGGAGACCTTTAGGCAAGGGGCAGGAAAATTAGGCCTATTTTCTTTATAGTTGATTTCTCTTTGATATTGTAAATAATATTGGGCTGCTTATTACTAATGGACACATTTCCTCCATGGTCTGATCCCCCAAAAAATGTTTTTTAAATCAAGATGATTTAACTTAAAAAGGTCTCTTTAACTTTGACGTATCCATACATCTGATCTGTAATGCCTAATTTGAATGGACAGAAGTATTGCTAGGAGGTACAGCGGGAGAGTGGGTGGGCCAACAGAATGAGCAGGAGTACATAGCACTCTCATGGAAACCAAATGGAAAATTTTGATGTGCCCACATGCTTCCATCAGTAGTACAGATGCTGCCAATTGGAAAGTCTACCCTCTAAACTCTGGTGCTCTGCTACAGCGAGGTGCCGAAGAGAAGCCAGGCATGGCGGGGGATGGGGAGTTGGAGGAAAATCATAGGACCGTCATTACCAAATTACTCTGCATCTTCTAGTTGCCATCTTGCTCTCTCAGCCACAGCTGGAATGCAAAAATTAAAAGTAGTATTTGCAGTTTCCTTATAACTCAAGGTTGGTTTGGTTGCTAAAAAAAATGGAATTATACAATAATTTGAATTAAGCAATATAAATAATGGGGATTTAGCCTCAAAAATAGAATGATCAGAAAATGTAAATTAAGAGAAGCAGATTGTCTTGGAACTCCTCCATTATCAAATAGTAGACAGTCAAACACAACGAGTTGGCAGGCAGGCAGTATGTTGCTCTACAGCAGCCAAGTACAGGAATTTCATTATCAGAAACTGTAAGCTTGGCTCAGTGATAGCACTCTTGCCTCTGATTCAGACGTGAGTTCAAGTCCCACTCCAGAACTTCAGCACGTAATCTAGGTTGACACCTCAGTGCAGTACTGAGAGAGCGGTGCACTGTCGGAGATGCTGTTTTTTGGGATGAGCTCTTAAACCGAGGACCCGTCTGCCCTCTATGGTGAATGTAAAAGACCCCATGGCACTATTTTGAAGATGAGCAGTGGAGTTAACTCCAGTGGCCTGGTTAACATTTATCCCTTAACCAACACCACTAAAACAGATAGGGGGGAAAAAATTCAGTTCCTTAGTGTCTCCCGTTAGCGGCAGCAGCTGGCGCTGATGCAGCAGCGCCGGCGCGAGGCGAATCCAGCGACACATGGCAAATCCAGACACTCCCATTGTGCTGCCGGTACGAGTTAGCGCCGGGGACTTCAACGCCAGGCAGATTGTGATGTCAGTGAGTGTGCAACGCGAAATTGATTGTCGCCACCTACCTTAGTGCCTCAACCAAACAGCAACAGGGAGAGCTAGCGTGAAGCAGCTGGAAGCTGGCTCCAGGGACGTTATTTAAAGGGATCATGAGTAATGAGTCGCATTCGTCAGGTTGGTGGAGTTTCAGTGCTTTCTTGTCAGTTTTACATTGTGCAACAGTTTAATTCAGTCATTTAAAGGTTATTTTCTATCAGGAGTGTTGTGGTAACTAAAAAGTAGTTACATTTATTCTTAAAAAAATCAAACCTCTACACTTGGCTTACATTAATGGGGGCTGTACTGGCAGTCGACCTGGCCCTCCAGGATCTACGGTGGAGGGAGCAGAGGCAGCGAGAAAGAGTGGAACATGTGGCCAGAGGAGGAGGAGGGCCATCAGGGCTCTCAACAGGAGGCCTTATCCTCTGACGGTATTCCAAGAGCACTTCTCCCACCTCCAATTAAGCGAGGAGCAGTGTATTAGAAGGCTCTGCTTCATCAAGGAGGTGGTCACAGAACTCTGCCACCTCCTGCAACCAGACCTTGAGCCTCAGATCAGGGCGACCATGGATCTCAGTGGCAGTCAAGGTCACCATCGCCCTCAATTTCTTCACCAGCGGATCCTTCCAGTCTGCAACAGGAGACATAGCTAACATCTCGCAGTTCACCATCCATCGCTGCATCCGGGAGGTCACAGAGGCTCTCTACAGTAGGAGAAGGGATTACATTTCCTTCCCCATCACCAGAGGGAAGCAGGATGAGCGTACATGTGGCTTTGCCAGGATAGTGGGCTTCCCCATGGTGCAGGGCGCCATTGACTGTACCCACGTGGCTTTGCGGGCACTGCATAACAATCCTGACATCTTCCGTAACTGCAAAGGCTACCACTCACTTAATGTGCAGTTGGTGTGCGACCACAGACAGCGAATCCTCAATGTGAATGCCTGCTATCCTGGCAGCAGCCACGATGCCTTCATCCTGCGCCAGCAATCTTCCAGCCATCACGTCAAGCTCGCGGCTGGCTGGTAGGAGACAAGGGGTATCCGCTTTCCACCTGGCTCATGACTCCCCTCCGTAATCCTAACACTCCTGCCCAGCACTCATATAATGAAAGCCATGCTGCGACCAGGAACATCATTGAGCACACCATCGACCTGCTCAAGCAACGGTTCTGCTGCCTTGACCGCTCGGGAGGAGCCCTCCAGTACTCGGCTGAGCGGGTGTTGGACCATTAGCTGCAGCACGGCTGGTGGAAGGCTGCTGAGTGTCCGTGTGGGAGACTTCAGATGGCCTTGCAGGACGCCCTTGACCAGCTCTGGACCTGGAAGGCCCGGCTGTAGACTGCATCACCTCAGCATGGGCGGCAGCAATCTGGATTGGCTGGATGACAGGCAGCGACAAGGGCAATGACGGAGTGAGCGTGGTGGGAGCAGGAATGCTGTCATCCTGAGAGGACAGCAGGTTCCTGCTCCACTGACCCACTGCCACTTCCCCAGGGCAACACCTCAGCATCCTGTTGCAGCACAGATTGCTGGTTTGCTGCGACACCGTGAAAGCCCCGGTCGATGGTGGTAGACCCAGCCACGATGGCAGCAGTCAGAGCTTGCATGGCATCAAGCTGAGACTGCATGAGAGCAGTCTGAGATTGAATGCCACCAAGCATAGACTGCATTACAGCACTAAGACGTTGCGTTGCTTCTGCCTGTGCTGCAATAGAAGCTGCCAGATCGTCCATCACACGCAGGCATCAGATCTGGGTCGCCACGATCTCTCTGGGAGTCTACCATTCTTTGCAGACTGGAAATGATGGGCTCCATGGTGTGCGCAGAGCCTTGTGCAATGTTGGAGGCGGACTCCTCTTCGCTCCTTATCATTGCCGAGAGGCTCTCGGGCACCCTTGCCATTGCACCTATGATCTCCGTGTGCATGCCCATCACCCTCCTTCTAAATGCCTCTCCTTCAAGGTCCTGTGCAGCAGAACTCACGCGCGAACTCACCCTCCGGGGAGCTGACCCCCGAGCTACCCTTTCCCCCCTGGCTTTGCTGCAGCCCGCTCGTCCCCGGTGCATCACCCTGTGCAGATCCCACTTCTATACTAGCCTCTAAAGAACACGTCGTACCAGTATCTGAGCTGGTGCCTGCGGGTGAGACATGCAGTTTGTTCTTCCTCCTCCTCTTCTCCCGCCTCGCTCTCTGTGGTGCCCTCAGGGACAGGCTGCTCAGGTGCTTGCTGATTATCTGAAAGCATAAAGGCACAAGAGTCGGGTTAAGGTGTGGGGAGGGGGGCAGGAAGGGAGAAATGCATGCATACAGCATGATTAGCTGGAAAGTGTGAAACGCTTGTTGGGTGAGGGGGAAGTGGGATGTGAGAAGAAGGAATAGGGATGAACATATCATTGTTGTCCCCAGGGGGGTCAACGTCGCCAATGGCCACGGCGCCCACCACCAGGCGCCCAATAATCTGCAGCACTCGAGTCTCCAGCTCAGACAGTGGTTGGGTGTCGGCTTGTCCCCCACCTGTGCGCTCCTGCTCCCTCCTGTTGTGAGCCACCTTGACCTGCAAGAGAAAGGAAAGTGTGTGTGTGAGTGTGGAGCAATGTGTTTGGGTGATGTGCCTGCCATAGTTGAATAGCTGTCATTGTGTGCAAGGTGTGAGATGTGGGTGTGAGTGTTGGTGGGTAGAGATTGTTGCTGGGGGTGTGGTGCTTTGGGCAGTGTGTGAAGACTGTGGTTCAGATGGTGGTATGTATCATTTGTTGAAGCATTGACTCATCCTGACCACCCGAGCGACGTCATTAAATTTCTTCCTGCACCACAGTGCTGCCCAAGACGTGCTGTGCCACCTCCCTTCACATGGTGTGGAAGACTTGCGGCGAGGGCCTCCTGCTACTTGCCGGGTAGAGCACCGCCCTCCATCTCTCCACAGCAAACACCAACGCCTCCAATGCTTGATCGCAGAATCTGCAGGCTCTCTCTCTGGGGCGTGATTCTGCCATGAGTACAGCTGCTTCAGTCGTCTGCCTCCTTCTCCTTGACCTGCTGCTGCTTGCTGAGGTAGCTGCACAGCCAGCAATGCTGAGAATGAGGTTCTGCAGCATCAATGAACTTCCCCTTTAAGAACTGGAAATATCCTGTGGCAATCATGACGTGCGATTAGACTGCACGCAATATTGGTCCACCCTTTGAGTGTAACGCCAATGAGCTTGAGCTTTAAGGCTTGAATTAGCGCTCCAATCATTTCTTTGAGCAGTGAGAATGAATTTTGCATGCAGTCTAAAGCATTAGCGCCTGGTGCTAATTCTCCAACTTTTCTAATGATGCCGCCCATTCCTGGGCTATAATGAATTTCTAGCCCATTATCTGGTCATTATCACATTGCTGTTTGTGGGAGCTTGCTGTGCGCAAATTGGCTGCTGCCCCTAAATTATAACAGTGACTTTCTTTTTCTTTCTATTGAGGGAATGCTGCATTGTTGAAGGTCTTTCAGATGAGATATTAAACTGAGGCCCTGTTCACCTGTTCAGGTGGATATAAAAGATCCCATGGCACTATTTGAAGAGCAGGGGAGTTCTCCCAGTATCCTCGCCAATATTTGTCCCTCAACAAACACCACCAAAAACAGATTAACTGGGAACTTGCCGCGTGCAAAATGGCTGCAAAACAACAGTGACTACACTTCAAAAAGCAATTCATTGGTTGTGAAGCACGTCAAGACATCCTGAGGATGTGAAAGGTCCTTTAAGAATGCAAGTAGTTTCTTTCTTCGCACAACCAATGAGATTTATAAGGGAAGATTTTAGAAATTAATACTTCTGCCCTGGAGTTTTGTGCAGCAGAAGTGTGAATTTGGAAAATCTACTCGTAGTGACGATGAACCAGGAGACTACTCTGAAAGAATTTTACCTGCAATGCTGTAAAAGAACTCATATTAAAAAGAGCATTTTAACTAACTAAATTATGAAGATTAATGCAGAACAGAATTCAACAATAAAAATTCCTACTTGGCTCACGTGGTAAAATATGTGGGACTGACCTTTACAGATCAGAAAGATCAGAGGGATTTGGGTGTCCTTGTACAGGAAACACAGAGAGTTAGCATGCAGGTACAGCAAGCAATTAGGAAGGTAAATGGCATGTTGGCCTTTATTGCTAGAGGGTTGGAGTACAAGAGTAAGGAAGTCTTGCTACAATTGTACAGGGCTCTGGTGAGACCACACCTGGAGTACTGTACACAGTTTTGGTCTCCTTATTTAAGGGAGGACATACTTGCCTTAGAGGCAGTGCAATGAATGTTCACTAGATTGATTCCTGGGATGAGAGGGTTGTCCTATGATGAGAGATTGAGTCGATTGGGCCTATACTCTCTGGAGTTTAGCAGAATGAGAGGTGATCTCATTGAAACATATAAGAGTCTGAGGGGGATTGACAGGGTAGATGCTGAGAGATTGTTTCCCCTGGCTGGAGAGTCTAGAACTAGGGGCCATAGTCTCAGGATAAGGGACCGGCCTTTTAAGACTGAGACGAGGAGGAATTTCTTCACTCAGAGGATTGTGAATCTTTGGAATTCTTTGCCCCAAAGTGCTGTGGATGCTCAGTTGTTGAGTATATTCAAGGCTGAGATAGATAGATTTTTGGACTCCAGAGGAATTAAGGGATATGGGGATAGTGCAGGAAAGTGGAGTTGAGGTCGAAGATCAGCCATAATCTTATTGAATGGCGGAGCAGGCTTGCGGGGCCGAATGGCCTACTCCTGCTCCTATTTCTTATGATCCCTGGTGGGAACCCCAATCTGTGATGTGTTGGTTGATTTCAGCAGGGGTAATAGTATGCATGCTACAACTCACCTCAGTGCCAGCATTGTTTCTTGTCCTTCAGCTTTCTTTAACAAGATATTTGCCACATTAAACAACTGGAAAACTTAACAGTAAATAATACGAATAAAGAAGTCCCAGACACAAAGACAGATAGAAACATAGAAACATAGAAGATAGGAACAGGAGTAGGCCATTCGGCCCCGTGAGCCTGCTCCGCCATTCAATGAGATCATGGCTGATCATCCAAATTCGGTACCCTGTCCCTGCCTTTTCCCCATATCCCTTGATCCCTTTAGCCTTAAGAAATATATCTAACTCCTTCTTGAATATATTTGATGAATTGGCCTCCACTGCCTTCTGTGGTAGAGAATTCCACAGGTTCACCACTCTCTGCCAGAAACAGACAATCTACAAATCCTGTACATATTGCAGAACACTCCTTTCGTGATGAAGGTAATATCAACTCCAAAACATTGGGGATTTTTTATTTTTTAGTAGGTAAATTTGCACAGTTCAAGTAGGAAATAGTAACATATGCTGAGTAGCAACCTATTAGCACCTATGTTTGTGAGTTGCTGACAAACTCTAGGATCAAACATACATACCAACACTGACCTAAGAAGAGAGTAACAGCTCTTATCAATTACGCTACAAATATCACTTCACATGTTTCCTGTTTTGGAATTCTAATGTTATTTTCTCTGAGTTTATAGACAGGACTAGTTCATCTCCCATGGCCACGCTAACAGTTAGTTGAAGGAGATGGTATCTCCTGGATCTCTGTTTGTTCTAACAGGACAAAATGGCAGCAGATCACTAATAGCAGCAGGACTTAATAGCAAGCATTATTACATTGTATCCATGGGGTAATTTTAACCCGACCCGTCCAGCGGAAAATGAGCGGGTAGGGAAGTTAAAATCGCCCAAGTCATTGACCCACCCTGGAGCCGGCGGCAGCAGATCATCCGCGATTTTAACCTGCTCCATTGGGTGGGCGGCGAGAACCCCTGCCCAAAGCTAGAGGGATTGTTTTTAACACATGCATATCGGGTTCCGATAATGTCATCAGGGCCTGACTGCAATTTTTACTAGGCAGCTTGAGCAGGAAGTGGCAGTGAGTTTACCGCCAGGCTGACCCAGCTTGGAAGTAAATCAGGACCAGTAGAGGCCCAAAAGGCTATGCTTTAAATTTTTGTATTTGCTTACCTTGTGAGGTCAGGGGGAGCAGGAATGCTCCTCAGGCCTCTAGGAACATTTAGGCCTCTCCTGCCGCAATCTCGACTTACCTGCTGAGCTAGTCGATTTTCCGAAGCTTATCGCTGGATGCAAAATATCTTGGACCTTATTTTTGGAGCAGTGGGTGAGTTTCTAACTCGCACTGTTGCTCACCCGCCAAAAACTGACCCGGAGTTAAAATTGGGGCCTAAAGCAGGCATTACCAGTAGACTTTAGGTGCTACATTTAGGTATGTCACATAAGTCTGACTGACTTGTGATAGCAGGACCCCGATATATACGGGGAGGTGCGGGGGAGTGCTGTAGCACGAGGGGAAACCGAGCAATGCCGGGGACGTAGAGCTCCTGCCAAATTTAACGGCAGGACCTCATTATAATTAACAGGCTGCCGGGCGGGAAAACAAACGGTAGGAGTCCACAGCTGGGGATCCGGGGTTCACGGGGCGGGGCGGGGCGGGTGGGTCGGCCGCGATCTCGGGGCAGGCTGCAGATCGGGGGGTGGGGGTGGGGGTGGGGGGGAAGTCACGGCGGAGAGAGAGGGGCCACAATCGACAGAAGGGAGGCCAAAGGCTTCCTTGTGACGTGGTGGTTGGGGGGCGGGGGGGGGGAGCGAAGCACTCCTGTTCCTCCTGGCCCACAAGGAGTGCTATAAAAAGCCAGCTGCTCCCACCTCCCTTTTCGCTGCTGGGTTTTCCGAGCCCGACAACAGTTAAATGTAAATCAGGCTCCCAATTGTACTGTGGGAGCCTGATTTAAATATATTGATGAAGTGCCAGGCCTCTTCGAGAAGGGACACTCGCACACCTCGAAACCCACTGCCGTAAAAACGGCAACAGGTGCTTATGCGGCGGGTTGGGGACGTGTTCCCCATTTTTAGGCTTTAACCCCCTCCCTGACCTCCGTCCGCCCATCGTGGGGGAGTTAGCGTTGAGGTTAGGAATTAGGCATGACAAACAGGAAACCTCAAGAATTTTTAAGTATATTAAAGGACATGGCCTTCCTTTATTATCCTGTCTTTATATTTCTTTCTTGTAATCACTGGTTTGGCTCTAACCCAGCACACAGCGTGATTACTTTCTACATTGTGTCCAACTTGATCAGATTAAGCCTCAGCGAATGCAGTAGTTTTGTGAGCAGCCTCGATCTTTGGAATAATCTTTTCATTTTTCATACTTGTTTTGTTGCATTTCTAGAACCTTTTTTTCCACTTAAAAAAAATCATTCTTGTCTCTCTTTTCATTTAATAATTGCTTTCCTCTTTGTTCTGTATAAGCTAGCTTCATGCTGTAACTCGATCAGAAATTGCCGACTGCCTAATTGGGTTTGAAGTATAGTCCTCGGAGTACTAAGATAGAATGATGGTGCTGTTCCTCACCTCTGCCATCCATCTCAAGCCAGAAGGACTTCCCTTATGAATCATTTCTAGAGGAACCTCGGGAATCCTTGCGGTAAATTTTACTATTGATATCTTTGCTTGTCATTGTTTTCCCAGGCCTGGAACGCGCCAATATTCCCAATGGAATAGATTTTGGAAAGATCACCCCTGCACCTCAGAAGAGCTTGCCTGAACTCCCACCCACAAAAGTTGTAAGTTTTAAAGTTATATTCTTGTGATTTTCACTGTGTTTCTGGAACTTACCCTTTACGTAGGCTGAGGCGGCATGTTGCTAATTAACCGTCCAATTATTGCCAAGATGTTACGCATACCTTATCAAAGAGCAACTTCTGCAGAGTTTTGAAGAGCTTTAAGGTGCTTTGCAGCAATTTCTCAGGCACTTCCTTCGACATGCTCAGCTATCATGTATCCAAAGCAACAGGAAGCAGTGTCTGAGAATGAGGTGTTCAGCATATATCCCAGGAAGGTTTGCTGATGAATCTTCGATCTGACGCTGCAGCTATGGTTGTTTATCTGGCGTTACAATGGCTCATTTTATTTTGTATTTCAAAGCCGCAAACTCATTTTCCACAGCAGTTTGATGTTACAGCTGCTCCAACCACAAAGCTTTCCCAGCTGTTGACAAGCTGCCCATCATGCTAACTTTGGGAGAATAAAAGTTTGTGCATATGTATTTGAATATGATATTAGGGGTTACATCAGAAGACAAATATTTCAATGATATATTGATAAACATTTTTCAAACAATTAATTTGATAGATTCCCCTGCTGTTGGTGCTTTAGTTTTGCAGTCTGATTAAATATCTTACTGAAAGAACAGAGACTGAGATAAACTCTCGGGTACTCCTTTTCCACAACATTAAAAACCATCAACTCTGATGTGAACAAAGAGAATTTATCCAGTCTTTTATTGGAATATATGGAATTACTTATATATGTTTGAGCATGTTATAATTACTTGTTTCACTTGAACAGAAGCAAGTGGGCCAACACTTCACAAAAATTACTTTTCAACGCGGTAACCAGAACAGGCACTCCTTCTTTTAGATGTTGTTTAAGAAATTTATTCTCACTTACTGACAGACTTTTCTCTTCAAGTTGAATTTCTATGTCTACTCAAACAGAATAATTTATTAAATGATTGTTCTGGTAAGTAGCAATCCCTTGTTGTAGGGATGAGTGAGCCAGCGGAGGTGTGACGATTCAGTTGGGTTCAGTTCAGATGTTTGGCTTGACTCAAAGCAACGCCATTCATTTACTTTGTTAAAATGCTTTGTACAAGAAATCCAAAGTGCTGAATTATGTGTGGTGAATTGCATGCTTGAAAAAAAATGTTTGACAGAGACTCACATCATCAGGATCCCTTTGAACAGTCAAGCGGTGTAATGGCCAGCTTAAACATCCATTTGTTTGGGCAATCTATTTGTGCTGATAAATTCTTTATGGTATTGGTTTGGAAAGATTTCGGAGTCTGAAGCTGAATTAACATCCACAATTAATGCTGCATCTTCCCCGGGCTTATGACTGTATCTCTACTACTGGAATACAGCTCCCTAACAGTTCACCTCAGTAACTCTTTCCAGCCCAATGATGCCATTAGCAATCACTAATTAAACTATCCAAAGACTGACAGTAACTGAATGAAGAAAACAAAAAGAATGCCAAATCTTTGCAACTGATTTTTCAAAAAATGTCCCGAATGATAATACTCCCTTGTCAAAGCTGAGAGTACAACTGTGCGATCGTGCTTTCTTGTGATCGGTGCTGAAACGTTGATTTAAAAGTTGCGCAGTACTTATGTGCGCAGCACTTTTGTTTAATTCTCCTCGATTTAACTTATTCACAAAAAAACTGTTCTTTGAACTCTAACCTACAGGAAATGAATCCCAACAAGGAACAAGTACCCCATTCATATAGATAAGGACTTAGTTAGTTGGCTGGGAAAGAACTGCAGCGAAGGATTAAATGCCAGCAGAAAATCATGGAATCAGGTGGCAGGAGCTGGTAAATAGTTCCCCGCTCTGCCGGTACGCCGGCGAGCTGGAATAGCTGCAGAGGAAAATCTGTCTGACATGCTCCAGTTTGAGTGAGTCTTTCTCAGCCTGTTCGGTTAAATTAAATTAGTAAGATCAGAGCCAGGTCATCTTTAGTTATTTAAGATGATAGAAGGGACATGAGATCAAATGTAGGTTATCTTGAGTCCTATGCTCTTTAAAGGCACAAGTGTACATTCTCACGATGAAATCGCTGATTGAAATAACTATCGGCTCACTAGTCTGTGTAACTACTTGTGTTTTTTGTTTTAGTCAAACAGTTTTGTTCTGAGAAATGAGCCATAAAGACTCGCCGTGGGTACGGCCTCCTGCACAATGCCTTCTTCCTCCCTCTTCTCCCTCCTGCTCCAGCTCTCTCCTGTCGTCTTTGCTGCTCCCCCTCGTCCTCCAGCCCTAAAGCAGACCGACCAGACCACCCATGACTGACTGCAATAAAACTGCTCGACAAGCAGACAAAATCAGTCCAGCACAAAGTTGTTAGCAGAAGTCAGCATTGAGAAAATAGCCACACAAAAAAGGCCCAGAGGTTAACCAGCAGCCTAAGCGGACAAACCAGCAACTAACCTGTAGCGAGTGGATTAGCCCTTTAAATACCGCTGTTGCAGGGTCTTTGCTGCCGGTTAGCGCCATGATTTGCTGGGCGAGTTTATCACATGGCGAGTCAGGCGCTGGGGCAGACCAATTTCACGAAAGGGTCCTACAACAAGCGTAGGACCCTTACATAAATATCATGATGAGGCTTTTAAGTGCTTCTGGCGCGTGCCCTCAACACCTACTGAGCAGCCCGATCCAGTATGGTGGGCAACGCACATCCGACGCGGATTGATCGTGCCATATTGTACCGATAGTCGCTCATTTTGTGCCTGTAAAGCGGGTCCAGCGCAATTGAATTTCTAGACCTGTATCTTTGGTTGGCTGAGTTTTCAATTCCTGGATGAGCCATTACGTGGCGCATCACACACAAAGTATACTGGCCCGGATTTTACGGTGGTAATGACGGTGCAACTGTCAGCGCTCCCCGTCATTACCCCTCTGAAACTGACCACAACCTCAGGATTTAGCGCATGCGCTGATAAGCGCTGAAACCCTGAAGTTGCGGTCAATCATTCCCTGCTCCGCCACAGGTTGCGCTGTGGAACTCACCATAGCCGGCAATCACTGAAATCACTTGAACTGACGAAAACACTCCCCTATCCCGTTCTAATATCGCTGTTAAAAACCTCATACAATGTTAAGCCTTGTTCAATGAGACGTAACTGGGTTTTTAACTGTGTTCTGAGTAATAACCACTGCTGAACAACCGTTCTGGCCCTGAAAAACTAATTTTATATTTGTGGAATGTCAAATTTCTCCATTATGATAAAAAAAATTACTAAATTTTTTTTAATTTTTTAATTTTTTTTTATATAGTTTGTTTATGATATTTCAGCTTCTACCTTAACCACATGTGCATATCCCAATCTTTATTTCATTCTCTGTAATTTAAAAAAAAAATGAATGATAAAAGTTGCTTATTATTTCCTGGTTCGCTGTCTGAGAATTCTACAATGTGATTGGCTGCTTAGCCAGCTTGATGACATCACTGCAGTTGGACACTGGAGATCCCCTATAGACAGTGCTATGATCAAATTAACAGAGAAAGCTAAAGATTTTGCCACAGAGATTGTGAGATCCGTAGCTTTCTTCGAGGTCAGTGGCGATCACCATCACTTTGCCACTGACCGCAAATTCTGGGCCAATAGGCCAGATTTTGCTGAATAAATAACAGCGTGTGAACGACACACACTATTATTAATGCACAAGTCAGCCAACAACTTGTAGTGAGGAAGAGATACCCTGTGAATTGCGAATCGCCACAAGTAGCTGGCCAATTTCACCATTAGCTTCGTGAAAATGGCATCTCGCACTTAACCTCCCTGTGATTTTCATAAAATTGCCGCATTTGCCATTAATTGCTCATTAAACTCATCACAATTAAGTCTAATAATTAACAGTTTAAGTACCCTTTTAACAACATGATAATTGTTAATGACTGCCAATCAATTCTCTTACCCAGAAAGTGAACAATTAAAGGTGTGGAGTCTTATTCCTTCAGGTAGTGAATTGTTTTAGGAGATTTTAAAAATGTCAAATTTTTAATTTTTTTCCCTTATTTTTCCTTTCTGTCTTTTTTCTTTCTCTTAATCCAATATTTCTTTCCATTGCTTTAGTTCTCTTTCTGTACCTGATTTCACCCACTTTAATTCACCCTCCTTCTCAGTCCTTCCTCTATTTATTTCACAATCTTTTAATCTCATTGGTTAAGGAGATACCCTGTTGGTCCCATCATTCACCAAGGTCCCAGATGCCCTGTTTGCCCTCGCTGCACCGTTATCAGCTCACACTTCCAGCAACTTTGTGGGCAAAAAATGTAAAAACCTAAATGTACATGAGCAAGACTAAGTAGTGAGGCAAGATGCCCCGCTCCAGCAAAATCTGCCCCAATATAATTCACATTTGATGCACATTTTGCCCCAGGTGAAGTAAAAGCTGAACTCGTGTAACTCGCCCTCTGTGAATCGTGCCTCTTGCCAGGGTGATGACTATCGGAAAGTCCAAGTCTTGGGTTGCCCTGGTTTGCTGAGCATTGAGGCACAGGCTGCAGAATGAGAAAGTAAATGAGTAGAAAAAAATATTCCTCAGGGTTAAGAACAAACCAGTGTTTGTGCAGATCCCACTGCTTATATAGTGGGCGTGTTGGTGTTGACGCGATTTGCCCGCTATATGCGGTGGACGGTAAAGCCAAAAAGATAAGTAACCAACATATTTTTTAAAAAACAGGAAATTTCACTTAGCAACTACCTCTCCTAATCGTTAGGAGTTGCATCCAGAATCTTAGCATTAAGGTAATCGCATTTTAACGAGGTGCGAACAGCTGATATAAACTGCTTAAAGACCTGACTTTGGCCGAAATCCAAGTACAGGGTAAATACTTATTGAACTGCCCAAAATAGTTGGCGCGCTTAATGTGTTATTAGCGGCGCCTTTGTAATTGGCTCCTATAATAATGGCAAGTGGATAGCGCCATTTGCCCGATATAGGCGGTTGCCCAAGTGTGGACGGTTTAAGTGGTGGGGACCGTAACGAGTTTAATCAGTTCTAGCAAGGAGGAAAATTTATATCCCTGTCAATCTGATCCTGATTTTTTTGCGAACGTGAGGATAAAAATAGAAATTCTTGTCATTGTGCCATTTTTGTGCTATTTCCATTATTTGGAGAGTCTGGTATTTTAAGTGACACAGTCGCAAGTGAACCTACACATTTGGTAGAAAGATCTGTCCATTACTGAATTACTGGTAATGAATTCGTTACGTTTTAAGTATTACACTTCAAAGCATATAAACAAAACTTGAAAAATAAATAAACTTGAAAAATATGCTCATAATGGCCATTTTGGTTAAAAATGCTGGGAACACATCAAGCCGGAACAGTGCAGGTCACATATCACACAGTACAGGCCATATCAGGAACTGGAGGAGTTTCAGCTGTGTCAAGCAACACACTGGCGAAGACTGTGGGAAAATGAGCAGCAGCAGTTATCATCTGGAACCAGAGACTGAATTCCCTACTATTCATGCACATTAAATAGCAAAGCACTATCATACACCGTCAAATGTGCCTTAACCGTATGAGTGCTGGTTTGATAACAATTTTCAGGTCATCTGAACATTGGATTTTTAAAAAATGGACTTATTTAAAAGAGGAATTATTGTGAAGAGGGACAAATGCATATAACAGAAAATAGACTGTCTTTCCTTCTGTTTCTGATGTTTCAGCTGGTCCAATTAGCATGGTTATATTCAACGCATACTTTTCATCATTTTATTACCTTAATAGCTTTTGGTTCCCAAATGATCCATGAAAGTTTATTGAATGGTGAGAAAAAGCCACTGTTATTAATTACTATTTATCAAACACCTTCATATGAAGGGATAAAAATTCCCTAGGTCTGTTAGTAACACTTCTCATGGATATGTGGATGCAAATAATTGTGCTACTCGCAGATAACAGAAAATAGATTATCCTTCCACTCTGTTTCTAACTGTTTAGCTTTTTCTAATATTGGCAGAATGACAGCACATTAACAGACCATTGTATCCTCAGGCAAACCGAGAAGCATCAAAAGTACTCTTCATTGTCTTGAATTACCAGCTTCGTAGCTTCACCAGGTAAAAGAGCAGGACCAAGTCAAGAATGGTGCCAAGGTTGAGCCACTTCAGTTACGTGGAGAGATTAGAGGAGCTGGGATTGTTCTCCTTAGAGCAGAGAAGGTTGAGGGGAGATTTAATAGTTGAATCTTGAATGGTTTTGATAGAGTTAATAAGGAGAAACTTATTTCCACTGACAGAAGGGTCGATAACCAGAGGACACAGATTTAAGGTAATTGGCGAAAGAGCCAGAAGTGAGATGAGGAGTTTTTTTTTACGGCGTGTTATTGTGATCTGGAATGCACTGCCTGAAAGGGTAGAGGAAGAAGATTCAATAATAACTTGCAAAAGGTAATTGGATAAAATACTTGAAGGGGAACAGTTTGCAGGGCTATGAGGAAAGAACAGGGGAGTAGGACTAATTGGATTGCTCTTTCAATGAGCCGGCACAGGCACGATGGGCCGAATGGCCTCCTTCTGTGCTGTATGATTCTATGAACTCCAAGGAAATGGACATGACATCAAAGCCTACCTGCTGTATACTACAGGCCTACACAATATTTTGCAAACACTATAATGTGCTTACAGACTATCTTCTCACAGGTTAACAACATGACTTCACAATAGCACTCGTGCAGTTTACCACTCTGATTTGGTGGTAAACTGTTACGTCTTAGACAAGGCGAGACATGGGTGGGGTTTGGTTCTGCTGGCTGCTAGAATCTTTAAATCCTTCCATCGTTGAGCAGGGCTTGCAGTCCACTGCCCACTGCAAGGTACTATTAGCTGCCTCAAGTGGTACTGATTCATAATGCCACTACTGAACAACTAGCATCACATACACCACTGGATGGATCCCAAGATTAGAGTGCTGTCTCTCTTGCTCTCCTCCCTCCTCACCAAGCCCCCATGTAACAGTCTCCGTGGGAAAACAACATTTCCCAATTACTGCTTATACCTGGGGGGGTGGTGTTTGCATTAAGCCAACAAACTAACCTAGTCAGCTTGCATGAAATATTTCATCCTCTCGTGGTAAAGGACCTCTGGGACAAATGGTTTTGCATTCTGATGTGAAAAAAAAAAGACATGGGTAAAGGACCTAACTTCTGTTCAACCTTTCCCAGTCAGTACAAGGGGACAAATTGAAATATTGGTGCATGAAGCAGAACACACAAACTCTTTATCACAATTGTTTCTGCTCTAATGTGCAGCAAGCTGACATTTCAGACCCTGTTTAACCCTGTGAAAGGGATGTGTTTTGCGGTTGGATGTTTAGCTGGGCAGTCTGCCACTTACAGTAGCATTAACAGCTTTCAGAACTAAATTCCACTGGGACGGAAGTGTGTAATTCAGTGTATCTTATCTGTGGCAGCAGAATCTACAGTTAAATTTTGTGACTACTTTCTCTTTGACATCACAAAACCACAGTGTCATCCACTTGGCTCTCCTTATAGGGTTCATCACCAAATACGTTTCAAATTACTTAGATTCCCATCCAAATGAATCGAACTAAATACACGCAAATATTTTATTTACACAGACACAGGCCTTTAAAGTTTCAAAGCTTAGTCGTAAAGTTTGATAATATTTCCAGTTCTTACTTGGAACACCACCCTTGCAAAATGGGTCATCTTTTCGATTGACTGAACGTTGTAATTTCAAATTTGTTTGAGGATTTCTCTCACGGAATAAGCCGTGTCACATAGCATATGGTACAATCCCCACCGCTTATAGTGGGCATATTTGTGTTATCACGATTTATCCGGTATAAGCGGTGGACGGTAAAGCCGATCATCACTGCTGTGATCCCTGCGGGCTCGCCTGATCACTAAAATACTAATTGGTGTCGGATGCAGCTTCCAGTCAGTTCCTGTACTGACTTAGAGAAGCGGCAGTCCGCCAGCAAAGAGGGAATCGTGGGAGAGCCACATGGCAGCACTGACGTTTCCTGGAGTCCACGTCAGGGATAAAAACTGAACATCGCTCATCGGTAAATACTGTCCAGGGGATTTACGAGGTGCGAAGAACTGCCCAAAATAGCTGGAGTGCTTCAAACTTTACCACGTGTTATAAGCGACGCCTTTACAAACATAAAAAATTG
This sequence comes from Squalus acanthias, assembly GCA_030390025.1. Taxonomy (NCBI): domain Eukaryota; kingdom Metazoa; phylum Chordata; class Chondrichthyes; order Squaliformes; family Squalidae; genus Squalus; species Squalus acanthias. Next base: position 15,795,123 of record CM059438.1, read on the forward strand.
ATGGACAGGAAAAGACCAGCTGGTCCATCAAGCCTGCTCTACACCACTGAACACTTCTTCCATCCCTCCCCACCTTTGTATTGACTCCTATGGTAATGGAAAATGGTTAGCTCCAGTTGCCCAATATAGGCGACTGGCCGTGATAAGCGTGGACAGCGTAAGTAGGGGCGACTGCAAGTGGCTATGGTGCAATGGACGAAATCGAAACAAGTAAATTGGGATCATCATCCCATACAGAAACAAGATTTCTTTACATTTTCAAAAAGGTGCATTCAAGTAACAGCAATAGACTTGTGCTGTAACCGGATACGGGGTCGTGGGACTATGATTGTGGGATTGGCCAGGTGCTCTGATCCCTCAATCCATCTCCCTCTCCTGGATTCCCTGCAGAATACACAGGAACATCCACTCCTGCATAAGTAATACAAAGTTATATATACATTATATACAATAGGTAAGATTAGACAAAAACATTGCAAATTGACCAGACTTGCTCATAAGATAAATATTAGTGAAAAGGAATTAATATTTGGGAGAAATATTTGTTCTGATGACCTCTCATCGGAACAAAACATTCTTTCATCGACCTGAAACATTAACTCTGTTTCTCTCTCTACAGATGCTGCCTGACCTGCTGAGAATCTCCAGCATTTTCTGTTTTTATTTCAGATTTCCAGCATCCGCAGTATTTTGCTTTTGTCTTAACCTTAAGTGTATTGTTGCAGTGAGTTATGATTTGGGTTTCTCCAGATACTTTTTCTCGTGGCCAACACAAAAGTCAGCTTTTGTAAGGAAGCCAGCACTTCCTCTAAAGCGAAGCGAGATCTTGGGCCGGATATTCCGATCCCTACGGGTGTGTACGCGCTGTGTACTCACCCGTAGGGACATCGGAAATGCCGGTTTCAGGCATGCACAGCGCATGCGCTGGAAACCGGCATTTCTGATCTGTCAAGAATGGTCTTGACAGATCCTCCGGCTGCCCAGGAGACAGGCCTCTGCGGGCGGATAGTTCCGCTTTTTGGAGACCCTCCGCCCGCAGAAAACCCTTACAATTCTTGCGCCTGGTAAAAGCAGGCATAAGGCCTGCTTTTACCAGGATAAGAGTTGAAAAAAGTTTTTTTTTTAAAATTTCACGGATTTATCATTTAAAAATACTTTATTAAAAGGTAAGTTTATTTTTAGCCCCATAAAAAACTTTAATTATTTTTTTCAAAAATTAAAATGTTTGTTTAAAATAGTTAATTTATTGTAATTTCAAGTCATTTTAAAAATGTGATTTTTTTTTTAAATATATTTAAAGTTTTACTATGTTTTGGGGGTGATCTCTATTCATATATTTGACAGGTCTTCCTGTCAAATGTATGAAGGGAGATTCCCTGCTCTGATTGGCTTCCCATGGCCCATGTGATCCCAGGGACGCTGCGAACTACCTGCGCCCCTGGGATACGTGGGCCCTGCGCACCGGCAGTTTGGAGAGGCCCAGCAGTGGAAGCGTGTGCGTCCCAGGAGCCCTCAGGTAAGGGCGCAGATTTTTCCAGATCGCAGTCCTCCGCCCGCGGGAGGCCTGCGATCGGAATATCTGGGACAGTGTGCTCTGGTTGAGCGGTGGACTCATTTAGTGCCACTAGATTGCGCATAGGAATTCCACTAAGTGCCACATTACTTCAGAAAGTGATTAATATCAGCCACATCAAACACTTTCAGAGTAATCTAAACCACCAAGCAGTTTTATTCATACATCATTCCAGCAGCAAGTCGCAACAGCGAGTCGAAGGGAAGGTCTGTGATAGGATGGAGGGCAGGAGTCATTAAATGACGAAAAGGATGATGGTGCAAAGCAAAAGCGGGTGGCAATGAGACAATAAAGAAACGAAAGATGGGTCCAGCGAAGGTGTAAATGGTTGCAGCAGAACCATTACCAGCTTCTGCTGTCTGAGAAAATGGGAGCGGTGGTTATGATCTCAAGTTGTTGAACTCAGTGTTGAAGGCTGTAAAGAGCCGAATCGAAAGATGAGGTGCTGTTCCTCGAGCTTCCGTTGAGCTTCATCACAACAGTGTAGGAGGCCGTGGACAGAGTGGGAGTGGCAAGCAACCAGAAGCTCAGGGTCATATCTGTACTTGTCTCTGCAGTTTCACGGTTGCCCTGAGCAACCTGGCTTTATATCCTGGAGGTAGATCTTTCTCTATGTGAAAAGTGATGTGCTGCTCTGTCAAAACTCACCAAGTAAACAATACTTAATAGTTCTCATTTTCGGAGAAGACAATGACCTGGCACATCCTAATTTACTGGCTGAGCTTTTAAACCATTAGAGAATTAAACCCATTGAATGGGATCCCCGCATTGTGCCTATTTCTGCCTGACTCACACCCATTACTGTAACTATATACAAAATCATGCACAAAGCGTTACAGCAATGACATTTGTTAACTACTATCATGATGTGCATAAACATGGCACTGTTGTTTTTGTTTATGTCATTGCCCCAAATCCCTCAAGGTCAGTGGTATACTACATGGTTAGAGCTTTCATTCAGACAGCTCTCTGGCTCATAGGCCGGGATTTTCCTTACCTCGGCAGGTCTGGGGCGGGCGATGTCGGTGGCGTGTTGCGGCCCCACTGCTGGCTCCATCCTGCTCTGGAAAATGAATTTACGTTGATGGGGCTTGTTAAGCCCTGCCCAGCGCGTTTCCCGGCCCAATTAGAGGAAGCAGGTCTGGCGATGTCATTCATGACACGTCATCAACCGGTTTCCTTAAAGGGGCCATGGTCAACTTTTGACATTTGTGCTGTCAGTGTTCCACAGCATTGAAGTGCTGCAAACACTGACAATTACTGCACAGAGGCACAGGGCTGCACCCAGGTTCTCCCATGACTCCCTCCATATGCTTACGGAGGGAGCCACAGCACACCGGGAGGTCCTCTTCCCTTCCCATGGGCGGAGGAGACCACCTCAGGAGAACAAAACAGCCTGATTGCACAGGAGGGCACAAACAGGGATGTGGTCAGGAGGACCTGGGTGCAGTGCCGCTAACGTTTCAATGATCTCATTAGATCAGGAAACATTAGTGCAAAGCCACACTCAACCTCATCCTGCTGTGCCTCTCATCACAATCCCATCACTCTGTCTTCCCCACCCTACTCCTGCACATCCTTACTCACACCAATTTACCTTGCACCTCCACCCATCCCTCTCTATCTACATTATCACATCCCCATCTCGCTAGTCACCTCACACTCACCCTCATCCTAGTGCCATCATACCAACTAACAATACACAAGGTTAGCCACTTGGGTGTTTTATCCAATGTTCATGTAAAGTTTCTATTAATGTGGTGTCAAACATTGAAACCTTTATTTTCAACACTTTCCGTTCTTGGACAGATTTGTGTGCACCTTTGGAAGTGGCTTAGTGAGTTGCAGTGAATGGTGAGACATAACGATACCCTCCGCAATGGTGGCAAGTGTGAAAGGAATGGCTTGGGCATTGTAGGGATGCTTTATGGTGTTGGTGTGGGGTGGTGCCAACCTGGCGCATCATGTGGCAGCCAGGATGTACAGTGTCAAGTGAAGTAAATCTGGCCATGGTGAGGCCATCCCTGGCCTCCCGGGCAGCAATGTGGTTGGGTGCTGATGCCCTCTGTCCTGTGCAGCATCAGGTGATTGTGGAGAAGGTTGGTGTTGTTGGTGCTGCTGGTGTTGGGGCTGATTGTGGTCGGATTCTGAGAACAAAGGTGAGACAGTATAAAGGGCACCCATGTTGATGGAATAGATGGCAAGTGAAGTAGAGATGACAGAAGCATTCTGTCAATGGTGAGAAAGTTCTTTCAACGAGGTGAGACTGGATGGAGAGTGGAAAGTGGAAAGCCTGCAGAATCTGTGCTGGAAATGGACTGAGAAACAGCTTGTGGCTGAGGAAAGTGATGATCTGTCAGATGGGAGCTTTTACTGTACATTTGAAGCTGTCAAGTAATCAGCTGGAGCAATGGCAATTCAACTCCCACCTCAGGTTCCCAGACGTGGTCCCCGAGCAGCGTGGACCCCATGGGCGAGCAGTTAAAGTTAAAAGATAAGGTTAAAAGCATTATTAAGGGTCTGTCAACAACCCAATAATTGCTTTAATTGGGTCGCCCGCCTCTGCGGGTCGGGTCGGATTGGAGATCACACATGCACCTGTGGGAAAGGCATGTTGCGGCGGGTTGACAGCGAGGTCCTGACCCGCAATTCAAATTTCCCACCCGACCCGCCACCGATCCCACCCGCTGACCCCCCGGAAATTAGTTCTCGTTTCAAGCCATAGCAGAATTTTTGTAGGGTTATGTTTCCTTTCAGCTGTGTGGCATATTCCCAGGGTTTTTATTGTTTATAATTGACATCTTTTGGCTGTATTTACAGGGATTTTCCACATGCTAAAGTGCTGTCAAAGATTGTGGTTTATCCATACGCACATCTGTCACCATATCCATTTCCTCAATTGCCCAGCAGATTAACTCTTTATCTCGTGAATTTCCCCAGGATTCACATTGTAACACAGGATTGCTTTTCTTACTAGCTTTTCCCTTTTGATCTTCCTAACTTTTCATTGTCTCCGTTTCTTTATTGTTCCTCGCTAAGGATTCCTGCTACAGCACTATGAAAGAAAGAAAGAGTTCCATTTATATAGCGCCTTTCACGACCTCAGGACATCCCAAAGCGCTTTACAACCCAATGAAGTACATTTGAAGTGTAGTCACTGTTGTAGTGTAGGCAACGCAGCAGCCAATTTGTGCACAGCAAGCTCCCACAAACAGCAATGAAATAAATGACCATATCATCTGTCTTAGGTGTTGGTTGAGGGATCAATATTGGCCAGGACACCAGGAGAGCTCCCCTGCTCTTATTTGAATAGTGCCGTGGGATCTCTTACGTCCACCTAAGAGGGCAGACCAGGCCTTGGTTTAAAGTCACTTCTGAAAGACAACAACAACTTGTATTTATATAGCACCTTTAACATAGTAAAACGTCCCATGGCGCTTCACAGGAGTGTTATAAAACACAATTTGACACCGAGGCACATAAGATTTTAGGGCAGATGACCAAAAGCTTGGCCAAAGAGGTAGGTTTTAAGGAGCATCTTAAAGGAGGAAAGAGAGGTAGAGAGGCGGAGAGGTTTAGGGAGGGAATTCCAGAGCTTAGGGCCTTGGCAGCTGAAGGCACGGCCACCAATGTGGAGCAATTAAAATCGGGCATGCTCAAGAGGCCAGAATTAGAGGAACGCAGATATCTCGGAGGGTTGTGGGGCTGGAGGAGATTACAGAGGTAGGGAGGGGTGAGGCCATGGAGGGATTTGAAAACAAAGATGAGAATTTCAAAATCAAGGCTTTGCTTAACCGGGAGCCAGTGTAGGTCAGCGAGCGCAGGGATGATGGGTAAACGGGACTTGGTGCGAGTTAGGACACGGGCAGCCGAGTTTTGGATGACCTCAAGTTTACGGAGGGTAGAACATGGGAGGTCGGCCAGGAGTGCGCTGGAATAATCAAGTCTAGAGATAATGAAGGCATGGATAAGGGTTTCAGCAGCGGATGAGCTGAGGCAGGGCCGGAATCGGGCGATGTTAAGAGGTGGAAATAGGCGGTCTTAATAATGGTGCGGATATGTGGTCGGAAGCTCATCTCGGGGTCAAATAGGATACCAAGGTTGCAAACAGTCTGGTTCAGCCTCAGACTGTTGCCAGGGAGAGGGATGGAGTCGATGGCTAGGGAACGGAGTTTGTGGTGGGGGCTGAAGACAATGGCTTCGGTATTCCCAATATTTAGTTGGAGGAAATTTCTGCTCATCCAGTATTGGATGTCGGACAAGCAGTCTGACAATTTAGAGACAGTGGAGGAGTCGAGAGAGGTGGTGCTGAGGTAGAGCTGGATGTCGTCAATGTACATGTGGAAACTGACGCTGTGTTCTCGGATGATGTCACCGAGGGGCAGCATGTTGATGAGAAATAGTAGGAGGCCAAGGATAGATCCTTGGGGGACACCAGAGGCAACGATGCGGGAGTGGGAAGGGAAGCCGTCGCAGGTGATTCTTTGGCTACGATTAGATAGTTAAGAATGGAACCAGGCGAGTGCAGTCCCACCCAGCTGGACAACAGAGAAGACGGCACCTCCAACATTGCAGCACTCCCTCAGTACTACACTGAGGTTACAACCTAGATTATGTGCTCAAATCTCTGGAATGGGACTTGAACCCACACTTTCTGACTCAGAGGCGAGAGGGCTACCACTGAGCCAGTTACTAATGGTTTTTGTATTTATTTAATAAAGAAAAACTGCCAGATTATCTGGTAAACTTAAATGCAAATGAACTCAATTTGCGCACAACAAGGTCCCACAAACAGCTCCTACTCGGAGATCAGCTCCAAACTGTATTTGTCAAATAGGCTCCAAAGATTGATGGAAGATAATCAAATGCATCATTAGGTCTAATCCCAAAATCCCTCCTCTTGAGAAGGATAGAGTCACATGTCATATCTCTATGTATAAGCCAGAGATGTTAAATGTTACATTATCCAGGAAATTCTGGAATCTCCGGTCTAGTAATGAAAGTTCAATCCAAGTATAGCAAACCAATCAGTTGAATCAAGGTATACTACCAAGTTAAGCATTTCAAAGGCTGATCTTAGGAAAGATACTGTCCCAGAAGTCAAATGAACTGAGGGTTCAAAAGTTCTCTCTGAGGAACTAGCTATTCTGCTAGTTCTGATGAAAGGTCATCGACCTGAAACGTTAACTCTGTTTCTCTCTCCACAGATGCTGCCTGACCCGCTGAGTATTTCCAGCATTTTCTGTTTTTATGTCAGATTTCCAGCATCCGCAGTATTTTGCTTTTGTTTTAGCTATTCCGCTTGTTCATCGCTTTAATATTTCTCTGTTATTCTATCTATCACTGTGGAAATCAGCAAAGATCATGCCTATCCACAGATAGATCCAAGTCAGAATCTGATGAGTGCAGCCCAGTATCCCTACTTGTGCTAAAGCCCCTGAAAACCATAGTGAATAAGAAGCTATTCAATCATCTCAATTAAAATGACCGACGTTTCAACTATTGTTTTTTTTTACTCTAGGCAACCCAGTCAAGTTGTAGCCCTGTCAGCATCATGGTTCAAGAATGATGCAATTCCCTTGACACTCAGATTAAAATCAGAACAATAACCCTTGACATTTTAGAGCCTTTACAAGGTGTAAGATATCCTGACATTATTGCACAGCTGGACATTTGTGAAATATCCTGTGAACCATTGAATTGGACACGTGACATCCCCAGAGGCAAGAATATCTTCCACCAATCTGTGGAGCCTCTCTGAGAAACACAGTTTAAAGCTGATCTCAGAGTAGTTTTGGCTCGAGGTTTACCAGGTAATTCTCAGGATTCTTTTTGTTAAATACATACAAAAACAATTAGTAACATAGGTCTGTAGCAAGAATCCTTAGGGAGGAAGGGTAAAGAAAAGGGGTGAATTTCCTAGGTCTGTACACAGGGTGCAGCGAATATCAAAAAAATCAGGTGAGTCGGAATGCATGCCTGTAAAAGAGTTTGGCTGATTTTCCTCCACTTAGATTAATCGGGCAGGTTACTTTACAGACTCTGTACAGGTTATGATGCTTAAAAACCTGTTCCATCTCCAACTTTTTCCAGTTCTGACGAAGGGTCATCGACCTGAAACGTTAACTCTGTTTCTCTCTCCATAGATGCTGCCTGACCTGTTGAGTGTTTCCAGCATTTTCTGTTTTTATTACTTTGCAGACATGCGCTCCATCCCACCCGGTTTTCCGATATTTGCTGCCCTCAGGCAGTCCAGTGCGCCTAGGCACAGATGCAGGACAGTCCCCCCATAAAGCACATCATTCCGTGCATTTACCCAGTGAGCCATTGGGATTAGGATACAGTGAGAAACCTTAGACTAGTTTTAACAAATTCAGAATACATTGGCCCGTATTTTGCGGCCCCTCCGGGTGTGTACGTGGTGTGTATGCGCCCATAAGGGCCGCGCAAGTTCCGGGTTTTTGTGCGCAAAGCACATGCGCGAAAACCCGGAACTTGCGATCTTTCAAAAATCTTCTTGACAGATCGTAGCCATCCCCGGGAAAGGGGCCTCCGCGGGCGGAGAGTTGCGCTATTTGCCCAACTTCGGCCCAGCGAATGCCCGTGAAATTCATACGCCTGGTAAAAGCAGGCATAAGACCTGCTTTTACCAGCGTAAGAGTTTAAATGAATATGAAAATAATTTTTTTTCATTTATTTAAACATTAAAACTTCTGTAAAATAAATTAAGGTTATTTTTAGCCCCTTTAAAACATTTAAATTTAGTTTTCAAAATTTTTATTTTTGTTTTAAATGTTTAATTAAATTGTATTTTAATTAATTTTAAATATGTAATTTTAAAATAAATGTATTTGTTATGTTTTATGTGTTTTTTATGTGATCCCCATTCATGCTTATGGGGAAGCCGTATGTACAGAATCCCCATAAGCATGAATGGGGATCACTTTCTTTCATTGGTTGGGCCGGCCCACATGATCCCAGGGTCGCTTGCGAACCGCCTGCGCCCCGGGATATGTGGGCCTCTGCGCATGTCTACGCATAGAGGCCCAGGAGTGTGGATCCAGGCCATCAAGTAGGTGCGTAGCTTTTTTGCCATTCGGAGGCATCCGCCCGCGGGAAGCCTCCGACCACAAATTCAGGCCCATTGTATTTGCAGAGAGCTGCTATTTTTGCAGTGGAAATATGTGTTTAAAAATAGAATATGTCACAGCCAGCAGGGAAAAAATTATTAAACATCTCCACTCATGAGGCTTACCATAATTTGAGTTAAGTAGGAAGCCTCCCTTGTGTGGAGATATTTGTCACACTTCTCTACAAATCCTGGTCTGTTCTCCATATATGTGCCTAATGATTATTCAAGGGCTGTACTTCCCGCTGTTTGTTACCTTTTACTCATGTCTACATTTTTGTGAAAGTTAAGTACAGTATCGATAGAAAGGATTAATGATCTGTTCGACTATTTTAACGCTAACCTGAGGAGTTGACCCTTGCCGAAATGAATTAACGAATATTAGCAAAAACTTAAGAGAAAACTCTTTTTTTTATCACTTACTAAGGCCTCGTTAGATGTCACAAATGAGGAACTGAACTTGCACAGCTCTCGCGGCTGCACAGTCAAATTGAAAAGTGACTATTTCAATCAGATGAGACTCAGTCAGTGGCTGAGATTTTCTACTTCTCTAATCCGCAGCCCACAGTTTTCCGGCCATTAAAATGAATGGGCAAAAAACAGAAAAAAGGGGCTTGAAAAGGGCAGTGGAAAATCCTGGCCAATGAGTTTAAAAAAAAAAAATTTCAGAATACAAACACAGCAAAACTCGAAGTGAATAATACAGTGAATAATCTAACAATAATAATACAGGACCATATAGTGGGGAGGATTCAGATGAACCCTGTAAATTAAATTTTGTTCTTGTGGAGAAAGAAAGGGGGAGTACAGGCAGAGAGAGAGGAAGGAGAAGGGTCCCTCGGATTTTCATTTCTCTTATAATAGGTGCCCATATTCAATGCAACAACAACAACAACTTGTATTTATATAGCACCTTTAACGTAGTAAAATGTCCCAGGGCGCTTCACAGCAGCGTTATCAAACAAAATTTGACACCGAGCCACATAAGGAGATATTAGGAGGTTTTAAGGAGCGTCTTAAAGGAGGAAAGCAAGGTAGAGAGGCAGAGAGGTTTAGGGAGGGAATTCCAGAGCTTAGGGCCTAGGCAGCTGAAGGCACGGCCGACAATGGTGCAGCGATTAAAATTGGGGCTGCTCAAGAGGCCAGAATTGGAGGAGCACAGATATCTCGGGGGGTTGTAGGGCTGGAGGCGATTACAGAGATAGGGAGGGACGAGGCCATGGAGGGATTTGAAAGCAAGGATGAGAACTTTAAAATCGAGCAGCTTCTAACTATACAGTTAGTTTTGTGCATCTGTACTAGATCCCACCAGTAGGGACTGCACATGCAGAGGCAAGCCTGCACTCAAGCATTTAAGCTGGGTAAATATTTACTGTAGATGTCCTTCCCAACCCAATGAACAAGATAAAAGTGAGTGTTTAATGGACAGAATAGGCGACAAGGAAATATAAATCCATGCTGGCTCCATTGAAACATTATAGTCAAGAAAATTGGAGGTTCTTCATCATTATAGACATGTTATTAATACATAAATGTGGTTTAGGAGGTTACATTGAATTTATCAGCATTTTTGTTGATATTTTCAGACTTGTCTTTGCTTGGAGGCTTTCTGATGTGTTTAAAATGTGTAGCAAAATTACCACCCATCACTGCCACCAGCCAGTTCCACTTTCAGATTCCAGGCCATCTCCACCACCCCACCCAGGGTGAGTACAGCTGCTGGGTTGAAGACCAACCAAGTGTTGGCATGAGCTGATGAGCACGTGTGGCTAATTCACATCTAAAAATGTCATCCCCAGGATCTGCTCTATATTCACAGCCCTGTCCTTCACACGAAATGACACTTGGAGTGTGTGTGCATGAAAAAAATCTACAAGAGAAAGATATAAAGGAGGAATGCTAACAGCTATAAATTATATCCTTTTTGATCTATAGTGAAACCTAGCTGAAAATGTCAGGCCCATCAGATAGGCAGTACTAAGGTTGAAAAGATTAGAAGAATAGAGGCACTTAGCAAAATAAATCACAAAAGAATGGTTAGGTGGCACCAACCGTGGGTTTTTAAAGTCTGCAGATGCAGTTGTAATCAGACAAGGTTCACCTATCTCATTCGCCAATCTCACCAAGTCACAGATGGGGGACAATCCTTGTCTTTGTGGTAACAGTAGAATTTATTTAATAGTCTCTGTTTAGCTGTGTCTGTTAATCTACCCCCTTTCTCTATGTTTCTCTGTTTTTTGTCCCTTTTGCTCTGTGTGTCTCTCCCTGTGCCAATCACTTTTTGACCTTTCTCTCTGTCGCTCACTCGCCGTGTCTCCGTTACTCTCTGACGTTTCTGTGTTTCTCCCCCTGTGCTGATCACTCTTTGACCTTTCTGTTGCTCACTCACTGTGCCTCTGTTACTCTCTGCCCTTTCTGTGCTTCTGTCTCCCTCGGCGCTGCGGCAAATTGTAGTGGACACCTCAATTTCAAAGAGCAATGATATGAAAGGAAGCTCATTAGTATTATTGGTCAGAGTCTCTTGCCATTTATACAGCAGGGATTAAACATTTTTGGGGGGAATATTTTTGTTTCGTGAGGTAGTTAAATACAAATTAGATTTTTCTATATATTATTGGAAATTAGCTTCATTTTTCACACTCATGTCCATGGCGTTTGCCTATAATTTCCCACAGATTTTTGAAAGCTGGGCTATCCATATACACACCTCTCAGCCCAGCACCAGCCAAACAAAATGCCTTTATGGTGCATTTGTGCACCATGGTCTTCATTTGAAGAGGCCATCTGTAGATTGTGGCTGTTTTCAATATACATAGTTCCTAAGGTTTTGGCATGGTAACAAACCTCGGTCATAGTAAAACTACAGGAAACTGTGTAAGGGCAGTACTTTCCATCACCTCATGAAGCTTTACAGCATTGATAATCGGGTTCTGTGAATTATTTGAGGACAACAAAAAGACAGGAGATACAAAGAGACAGAGGCAATGTAAAGAAACATTAGAATGGAAGCAAGAAAGGAAAAAGCAAATATGGATGGAAAAATAAAGAATAAAGAGATAAAAGAAACTGAGATTCCCGTCCTTCCAGGAATAATTGGTGAACATGGCAGATTATTCAAATACACATCTCCTCTCTTTTCATGGTCTTCCTATTATGGTAATGTAGGTGGTCAGACAAATTCCCGTATCCTCTGCAAAATAAGTTTTTTTTAAAAAAAATATTGGCAAAATGTAAATTTTTTGCACAATATCTATAGGAACGATGCTGGAATTTGTAATGAACGTTACATTTCTTGAGATCCCACCAGACATCCAACATATACAACCTGGATTTATTAAAATTCAAAATATTTAGTATTTTTGCAATATATAATATAAATTCATTGTCACAAGAGTACAATAATCATCACTCGAAAATAAGGACCTCAGCGAACTGGTAGCTGACTTCCGTGTCTGAGCTGTACTCCCGCAGAGTAAGACTCTGCACCAAGATAGGGTTTCTGACAATCTGCCCCATAGTGTTCAGTAACGTTTTATTTAACCTAAGAAACGATCACATTACCCTGAAAAGTGCATGTGTAGCAAATTAATTTACCAAGTCCTTGTGAAACAAGTGGGGAGAGGAAGATTTTCTCTGTGCACTTGTAAATGCATTTATAGTTTTGCTTTTTGTAGTGCACTGAGAAGACCTTCCCCTAGGTTTTCCTCCACCTTTGCGCTGTTTTAACGGCAGCATTCGGGTGGAGAGGGCAGAAAATGGAGTAGGGACCCCCATCGCCAGATTCTTGCCCATTTTGTAGTTTGCCAACTTTTCTGCTGGAAATAAGGCCAGTTCAGGTGAGTGCCCCTCAAATATGGATAGGCATATTTAGATGAAGTGATAATGATGCAGTGATATGTCCCACTTTCTGTCATTTATCACCTTAGCAACGCTGGCTGTTAAAAGACCAGTGTACAACAGGTGGCCAGCAATGCTGGAGAGGGACAACACATCTAAAAATGTAACTGTCCACATCTTCTTAGGCAGTCCCTCGGAACCGAGGATGACCGCTGATGTCCACATCAGCGCACAAAGCAGGGGTGATCGATGCACTGATATAGAGCAAAGGATTCACAATTGGAAACAAAACGTGAAAAATGATGCTGGTCTTTGAGCTGTCTGTCGCATTAAGCTACTGCAGGGATCCATCTCCTGCAGGACTGACCATTTTGCTTTTTGGCCAACCCCAGTCATCCAGCCAGAAATAAACTACAGTTTCCCATCATAGCATCCAGTTGTTTTCAACAACAATTTGAAGGTTTTAAACTCCACTACCCTACTCGGAAGTCCATCCCATGCTTTGATCACTCTTCTCGTATAGAATTCCCAACATTTGGCCTAAATTTGACTTTTGCTACTTTAAACCTGTGTCGTCTTGCACTGTCAAGGCAGAAAAGCCCCAAGTTTCACCAGTTTTTCCTCCTTGCTTGGTCCTATAGTTCTTCTTTAAACCATCTCCAGGACTAGTGTCTTGGTGACCAGAACCAGACATATATTCAAGGGGTGATCTGGCCAGAGCATTACAGATTAAGCATGCCAATATTGATCAGCATTCTATTGGCTTTGTTGATTGCCATTGTGCAATAATTGGATATGATAAGTGACAAGTCTCCTGAGACCCCTAAATCTCTTTTAAATGCACCCTTAGCTTTTTTAACCACCATTCATGGATTACTTAAGTTGCCCATTTTTTCTTCCTATGTGCAGTTGTTTATATTAAATTTCATGTACCCTTCTTGGCTTAGGGATACAAAAGTCAATTGCAGAACCCCTACTGCTGCCCTGGCTGAAATCGGCATCGACTTGGGATCAAACCTGCCCTGTATCGCTCAGTGCCACACCAGTTGGCACATTTACCTACTGGGCTATCAGCGGAACCAAGAGAGGCATTGTTTTACCAAAATTGAAGCTCATTTACTTACTATGATACATTGGATCATAGAGAAGAAGTTTGTTAATACAAGAGGGCCTGGAACAAAGAGTTTGCACTATGGTTCAAGGTGGTGTAACAGGCATCATCTGCCCAAAGCTACAGTAAAGACATTTGTTTCCCAGCTGACTGGTCTGCGACGAGTGCCAGACTCGGTGCCTTGTTTGCATCACAAGTGTAGCAACCTTCGAATACAAATAAGTGGCCGTTCTGGATGAAAAAGTTAGCTTTGAGGACGTGTCCACACAGGCATCAAAGCACATGTTTTAGGATCACAAGCTATATTAAGATATGACTTCAGAAACCACAAACCAGACACTTAATAAGGCAGTTAATTGCATCCATGTGACCGCAAATGAGGGTTATATTTGAAGAGAATGCCTTTGAGTCACCTTGTTTGCACCCAGTTGATATTTTGTAGCTGTTACCTGCGCACAGTGGGTGATAAATTAAGATTGTTTATGTGACATAGTTTATCCTCATTCCTTTGTAGAACACTGCGTATTCCGATTTTACAGAATATCGTTTGTATAGAGATTAGTTAATGAGAAACACATTCGTACACTCCAAGATACAGAGGAAGTCCAGCCGTCCAAGATTAAATGCCAAACACATTATGCTCACATTCTGCTTTAGAATTTATTATGTATAAATGAAGAAAACCAATAAATTAAAAAAATACAGCTTTTAATCATTATGCTGATATTTTTAAAGTTGAAACGCGAGGCTGAGAGCTACGTGGATAGCACTTTTCGGGAGGTGGTCACCCCACAGCTTAAGAGTGTGCAGGCAGAGAGGGAATGGGTGACCGCCAGACAGAAGAGGAGGACCAGGCAGGTAGTGCAGGAGTCCCCTGAGCCCATCTTGCTCACCAACCAGTATTCGGTGCTGAGTACTGGTGAGGGCGATGGTTCATCTGGGGAGTGCAGCCAGAGCCAAGTCCACAGCACCATGGAAGGCTCAAATGCACAGGGGGTGTGGGGGGGAAGAGGAGAGGGAGAGCAATAGTGATGGGGGATTCAATAGTTAGGGGAGCAGACAGGCGTTTCTGCGGCCGCAGACGTGACTCCAGGATGGTATATTGCCGCCCTGGTTCCAGGGTCAAGGGTGTCACTGAACGGCTGCAGGGCATTCTGAGGGGGGAGGGTGAACAGCCAGAGGTCGTGGTCCATATCGGTACCAACGACATAGGTAGAAAGAGGGATGAGGTCCTGCAGGCAGAGTTTAGGGAGCTAGGAAAGAGGTTAAAAAGCAGGACCTCAAAGGTAGAAATCTCCGGATTACTACCAGTGCCACATGCTAGTGAGTACAGAAACAGGAAGATAGAGCAGATGAATGCGTGGCTGGAGAGATGGTGCAGGAGGGAGGGCGGGCTTTAGATTCCTGAGGAATTGGAACTGTTTATGGGGGAGGTGGGACCTCTACAAGCCAGACGGGTTGCACCTCAACGGGAACGGGACCAATATCCTCGCGGGAGGGTTTGCTAGTGCTGTTGGGGAGGGTTTAATCTAGCTTGGCAGGGGGATGGGAACCTAAGAATAGAGTCAGTAGGGAGGGAAGAAAAACTGGAATTGGAAAACAAAAACGTAGAAAGTAAATTGGAAGGACAGAGAAATCAAGTGATAGAGAGTAGTCAACAAGGAGGTTTGCCTGTACTAAATGGTATATACTTTAATGCAAGGAGTATAGCGAACAAGGCAGATGAGCTGAGGGCATTTGGGACTATGATATTATAGCTATTACAGAGACATGGCTGAAAGAGGGGCAGGTATGGCAGCTCAACATTCCTGGTTACAGAATTTTCAGACGGGATAGAGAGTGAGGTAAAAAGGGAGGGGGGTCGCGGTATTGATTAAAGAAATTATTACAGCTGTGAGGAGGGATGATATGTTGGAGGGATCATCAAACGAGGCCATATGGGTTGAATTGAAAAACAAAAAAGGGGCGATCACACTGCTGGAAGTGTACTACAGACCCCCAAACAGTGAGAGGGAGATAGAACAGTAAATATGTAGACAAATTTCTGAGAAGTGCAAAAACTATAGGGCAGTAATAGTAGGGGATTTCAACTACCCCAATATTAACTGGGATAACATTAGTGTGAAGGGTATAGAGGGTGCGGAATTCCTAAAATGCATCCAGGAGAACTTTTTTAGCCAGTATGTAGCAAGCCCAACAGGGAGGGGGCAGTTCTGGACTTAGTTTTAGGGAATGAAGCTGGGCAGATAGAAGGCGCATTAGTTGGGGAGCATTTTGATGCTAGTGACCATAATTCAGTTAGATTTAAGGTAGTTATGGAAAAGGACAAGGATAGACCAGGAATAAAAATTCTAAATTGGGGAAAAGCAAATTTTGCTAAGCTCAGAGGGGATTTAGCCATAGTGGACTGGAAACAGCTACTTGAAGGTAAATCAGTGTCAGACCAGTGGGAGGCATTCAAGGAGGAGATCCGGAGGGTTCAGACCAAATATGTGCCCTTAAAGAAAAAAGGTGGGACTAACAAATCTAGAGCCCCCTGGATGTCTAGGGACATACAGGGTGGGATAAAGAAAAAAAGGGAGGCGTATGACAGATACTGAGGGCTAAATACTCCAGAATCTTTAGAGGAGTACAGAAAGTGCAGGGGTGCAATTAAAAAGGATATTAGGAAAGCAAAGAGAGCGCATGAAAAATTTTTGGCAAGTAAAATCAAGGAAAACCCAAAGATGTTTTATAAATATATTAAGAGTAAGAGGATAACTAAAGAAAAGGTAGGGCCTATTAGAGATCATGAGGGTAATCTGTGTGGAGGCGGGAGATGTTGGTAAGGTTCTTAATGAATACTTTGCGTCTGTTTTCACAAAGAAGAGGGGCGAAGCAGACATTGCTATCAGGGAGGAGTGTGAAATATTAGATGAAATAAACATAGTGAGAGAGGAAGTATTAAGGGGTTTAGCAGTTTTAAAAGTGGATAAATCCCCAGGCCCGGATGAAATGTATTGCAGGCTGTTAAGCGAAGCAAAAGAGGAAATAGCAGAGGCCCTGACCATCATTTTCCAATCCTCTCTGGCTTCAGGTGTGGTGCCAGAGGACTGGAGGACTGCTAATGTGGTACCCTTGTTTAAAAAGGGAAAAAAGGAAAGACCAAGTAATTACAGGCCAGTCAGCCTAACCTCGGTGGTGGGAAAATTATTGGAAAAAAAAGACACTGATTAATCAAGGATAGTCAGCATGGATTTGTTAAGGGAAGGTCGTGTCTGACAAACTTGATTGAATTTTTTGAGGAGGTAACAAGGAGGGTAGATGAGGGTAGTGCGTTTGATGTAGTGTATATGGACTTTAGCAAGGCTTTTGATAAGGTTCCACATGGCAGACTGGTCACGAAGTTAAAAGCCCATGGGATCCAGGGCAAAGTGTCAAGTTGGATTCAAAACTGGCTCGGAGGCGGGAAGCCGAGGGTAATGGTTGATGGGTGTTTTTGTGACTGGAAGGCTGTTTCCAGTGGGGTTCCGCAGGGCTCAGTACTAGGTCCCTTGCTTTTTGTGGTATATATCAATGATCTAGACTTGAATATAGGGGGTATGATTAAGAAGTTTGCAGATGATGCTAAAATCGGCTGTGTGGTTGATACTGAAGAAGGAAGCTGTAGACTGCAGGAAGATATCAATAAATTGGTCAGGTGGGCAGAACAGTGGCAAATGGAATTCAATCCGGAGAAGTGTGAGGTAACGCATTTGGGGAGGGCTAACAAGGAAAGGGAATACACATTAAATGGTAGGACACTGAGTAGTGTAGAGGAACAAAGGGACCTTGGAGTGCATGTCCACAGATCCCTGAAGGTAGCAGGCCAGGTAGATAAGGTGGTTAAGAAAGCATACGAATGCTTACCTTTATTAGCCGTGGCATAGAATACAAGTGCAGGGGGGTTATGCTTCAACTGTATAAAACACTAGTTAGGCCTCAGCTAGAGTACTGCATGCAGTTCTTGTCACCACATTACAGGAAAGATGTGATTGCACCAGAGGAGATTTACAAGGATGTTGCCGGGAGTAGAGAATCTTAGCTATGAGGAAAGACTGGATAGGCTGGTTTTGTTTTCCTTGGAACAGAGGAGGCTGAGGGGAGACCTTATTGAGGTGTATAAAATTATGAGGGGCCTAGATAAAGTGGATAGAAAGGACCTATTTCCCTTAGCAGAGGGGTCAAAAACCAGGGGGGCACAGATTTAAAGTAATTGGGGAAGGTTTAGAGGGGATTTGAGGGGAAATTTCTTCACCCAGAGGGTTGTGGGGGTCTGGAACTCACTGCCTGAAAGGGTGGTAGAGACAGAAACCCTAACCACATTTAAAAAGTACTTGGATGTGCACTTGGGATGCTGTAACCTGCAGGGCTACGGACCAAGAGCTGGGAAGTGGGATTAGGCTGGATAGCTCTTTGTTGGCCGGCGCGGACACGATGGGCCGAAATGGCCTCCTTCCGTGCTGTAACTTTCTATGATTCTATGAAAATATAGATTGAACTATAATCACAGCATCAAAAAATTACAATTTTACCCAAATAAGAAGAATGTGTTATTCTCACTGCAATCTGGATGAATTGGCTTATTCTCAATGATTAGCATCACACACAAAATTGGGTGTTGTATGAGGCAAATCCATCCTGAATTTAAGTTTGTGACTGAATCTCCGCTTCGTGCACAGATCTGTCGGGCCATGAACTATTAAAGCACACAGGGAACAAAATTTATTAAATGCTTGGGCAGAGGAAAAGAAACAAAGAAAGAATATCACTGACCTAGTGAAGGGCTTATGGGAAAATGTGGCCAACTAGAACAGTTCTTGTTAGCTAAGATTCTTACGAAGGTTAATCTCAATCCACTGCAATGTAAAAGAGGGTGGCAATGGTGCAGTGAATGAGAACACTGTTCTTTTCCCTCAGCGATCTTGGTCATCCAATATCGCAATGAGACCCAGAAGCAACCTCTGGCAACAATTTAAATGAAAGTGACCACAATGGAAGGGGAAAAAGTGCATCCCTCCCAGTTATCTAGTCATTAACTTTAATGACTGGAAAATCAGGAGGAACATGAAACAAGTCGCACAGACCAACCTGTCCGATGGCCCAATCTGCCATCCGGTCAAGTTAAGGTCTTCACCAGTAGTGTTGATTCTTAGGGGGCAAAATTTGGTTGCTTTGCGCCTCCCGTTAGCGCCCTAAGAGGGCGCTAATGGGGCGCAAAGCACCTAGTGCCCAGGTGCGGCGCTGCTAACGCCTCCCGTGAAATTCAGCGGGAGGTTAGCGGCGGTGGTAGCCGGTAACGCCCCACGGCGCTGCGCCTCTGGCAATGACATCATCTCCATGCGCAGCGCCCCGCTCGCGCCCCGGCTGCAAACTTCGGTCGCGCCCCTGACTTACCGCCGGATGCTATGTCCGATAGGGTCAGGGTGGCTTACGTGTGGCCGGGGCGGTGATAATTAAAGGGGAGGTGCCGGGTGGCCATTTTTTTTTGCTGGCCGCCTGCCAGCACCTGCCCCCTCTGCCGTCCTCTGCCTCCTCTGCAATCCCCCCATGGGGTGCCAGCCGCGATCCGTCAGCCCGGCACGCCTCTTGAGGGCTGGGCTCTTTTGCCGGCACCCCGATCCCTGGTGGCCCAGCTGGGCCCCGGGTCGCGCTGCGCAAAGCCCCTCGCCTTTAATAAGGGGAGGAAGGCCTGCGGCGCGACGTGCCACCACGTGTGGTGCAGTGGCATGTAGCTCCGTGTTATTCCCTGGTAGCGTCCCAAGAGGGAGGGGGAGCGCTTTCTAGGTAGATCTTCTGACTGCCACCGTCCCTTCCCCGCCGTCCCCCCTCCACGCCCCCCCCCCCCCCAACACTCCCCCCTGACTTGAGTTGGGCGGGGTGGCGGGGAAGGGAAGGTTTCAGTCAGAAGATCTACCTAGAAAATGGCAACACAGAAAAAATGGAGAAATTTTAGCGGAACCTGGGTTCCATCCCATTTTCCAGCCTCAATCCAGAGATCCACCGAGATGCAACCTTGATCTTGACCAGAATTTTGGGTCCAAAGTGTTTATGTTGAATTTTACTGAATAGGCATGACATAGAGCAAGGGGATTCCCTTGCAGTGCATCTGCACAGAATCATTGGTGTCACTTTGTTTCATCTTTTTCGAGATGAATTGTGAGTTGACTGCGTGTCGTTCTTCAGTCTCTGTCAAGTATCCTAATGCTGCTGCTGATTTTGAGCAGACTCATTGCAAGGTCATCCCCTTGCCCTAAGTCACTTCACTGTGCCTACGCACTCTGTGCTGTCTGAAATAGGGTACACCAGAGTCTACAGAGGAGTTCTTTAAATGGAGATATTTGAAGCTAAAACATTTTGTTTTATGAGCAGGTTATTACCACTGAGTTATCTTCTGCGTTAATACAGTTCACAAAGGTTTAAGTTCACTCATACAACTGAGTCCAGATCATTACCCTTCTCATTAATAAAGAACAGTCTAAAAGTGTTCAAAATCATGAGGGGTCTAGACAGAGTAGATCGAGAGAAACTGTTCCCATTGGCAGAAGGGTTGAGAACCAGAGGACACAGATTTAAGGTGATTGGCAGAAGAACCAAAGGCGACATGAGGAAAAAGTTTTTTATGCAGCAAGTGGTTAGGATCTGGAATGCACTGCCTGAAAAGGTGGTGGAGGCAGATTCAATCCTTGCTTTCAAAAGGGAATTGGGTAAGTACCTGAAGGAAAATAATTTGCAGGGCAACGGGGAAAGGGCAGGGGAGTGGGACTAGCTGAAGTGCTCTTGCAGAGAGCCTGCACGGGCTTGACGGGTTGAATGGCCTCCTTCTGTGCTGTAACCATTCTATGATTCTATGACTCTTAAGTGCAGTTATGTTTCGGGCAGAGACTGGATGTATTACTGGTAAAAATGAGATTTGTTCAAAAAAGCTACCATAATTCAAGAACAGGGTGGGCAGTCGTTAAAATGGCGGTGGGGGGCGGAGTCACGCCTTGTTTCTGCCATTTTAACCAGCCCGAATTCAGGCACAGAAGGGCTGCCTGACCCTGGCAAGTGGGTTGTCCTACTTAACATTGCTGAAGTCATGACCCCATGATGTCCTAGTGCCGCATTGCGATTTTAACTGCAGAAATCGTGAGGCTCGCGCAGGGCTAAAGCCGCCAGTGGCCGGAGGCAGCAGAGTGGCCAGGAGACGGCAAGTTAAGTATTTTTTAATTTAACTTTCTGTGAAGATTGCTTGTGGGAAACAGGAATGCTATTCCATGCCCCGCAAGGAATCCGTGGGCCTCATCAACACCAGCCTTCCCTCATCCTCCCAGCACCGGCATCTGGATTGAGTTTTCCTATTGGGATTGCATAGCGACAAATAAAATAAAATGGCACATTTCACAGTAATTAAAAGTTCCGCCATTTCTTCAGTTTCTCTTTGGTGCAGGTGTCCTTTTAGTAGCAGGATCTGTCATCTACTGGTCGAAGGAATCATTTCATCGCCATCTTTTGCAATAGCGCGAGAAGATGTATTGGTATCATACAGTTCATGTGCAATGCCATGGAAGAGCAATAGGTGCGCCATCACACTTATTTATATACAAAGTTTTCATCAGGCACTTGATAGGCTGACTGAAATTTCGTATTCACAAAACGGTGATAAAGCAGAAATGAACAGGCATGGAACGTACTGACCAATTTGTAGCGAGCGGGAATGAAAACTATCAATCAGCAATTTCAAACAACTGCCAATCAAAAACTGTCCGTCACCAAACAGCTTCCAATAGCAAAGAAGAAGAAAGGGAGCCAATGAGATCACTTCAAATATTTTTGGCTAAAACTTTCAGCAGCCACCTTGCTGTGTCCTTTAAGCTGAGGACTTATTGCTGAAAATAAGGTTTGTAACACCATAAAAATAAAAAGTTTACAAGAAAATGATTAAACTTACCCATGCAGTAGCATGTTCTGTGTTTGAACCGCCACCAAGAGTGTTTTCTGTTGGAAACCTGTGACCCCTGAGAAGCTTGATACTTCAGGTTTCCCAGAGCCATAACTCTCCTCTGAAGAGACTTAACAAAAAACATAGAATCTAGGAGCAGGAGTAGGCCATTCGGCCCGTCGAGCCTGCTCCACCATTCAATACGATCATGGCTGATCATCAAAATCCAGTACCCTGTCCCTCCTTTAATCCCCACAGTACACATATCCCACCCTACCCCCGTAACCCCACATATTTAATCCCCCCCTAACACTAAGGGTCAATTTATCATAGCCAAATCAACCTAACCCGCACATTTTTGGACTGTGGGAGGAAACCGGAGCACCCGGAGGAAACCCACGCAGACACGAGGAGAATGTGCAAACTCCACACAGACAGTCACCCGGGGCCGGATTCGAACCCGGGTCTCTGGCGCTGTGAGACACCAGTGCTAGCCACTATGCCACCGTGTTGCGGTAGTGGGGTATAGCTGTCAGCATGCATTTAGCTACCTTTTCAAAAAATTGGCAGCAAGATTGGTCATTCACAGAGCTGATGTCAGGACTGATGTCTGTAAGCCTTGCGCTTCATGCCTTCACATGTATCAATGAAAACTGACTGCAGTCAATATTAATGTACTGCTGACAACAGTGTTTCCACACCTTGCAATACCATTCACATTCAGGGGCGATAGGTCATTACTATGACAAGTGATTTGGCATGGAAAATTCGCCATAGTTACAGGGCAGTTGCAAAGTTAATGGTAAATCACAGGCAGTCGCAAGGGATACTTTTCTTGCAGTGCCAGTCAGTCATTTCCCTTTACCTGCTCTTTAATTTTCATCAGCCGCTCATTTTAAAGTGCCAATATTCTGCTTTGCTCAGCATGTTTAAGAGTAAAGAAATGTTTTTGCAGGTTACTGTAACAGCTGCTCATCCAACTGACCAGTGGTAACCTCACCCGCACAATTTAAAAGGAGAGTTTCTGTTAAACCAAGGTAGGCGGAGCCTGTGTCAAATTCGCAAGCAGCTGTGACAGTAACCAGTTAGAAACGTCCTTCAGTGCTCGGCAAGCTGAGAGAGGCAGAACATCTGTACTTTAAACATGTTGCTGATTAGCATTCAAGGTTAGAGGAACTGGTGATAGTTGTGCTGGTGAAAGAGATTTTTTTGGGGGGGGGGTGGGGGATGTCTCACTGTGTTGCCCTAATCATTACACAGAGTCTGTTGTGGTCAAATTCATTCATGATTACTCTGTTATTGTTGATAAAAATTCATCCCTGTCAGAGCACATGGTCTGATGTAACATCTTAACTGTTGCATTGAAGAGAAGTTTCTTATGTGATTTTTTAAAAATGTTGATTTCTTTTTAACACAATAAATAATTCTCAAAGGGAAGTCGTGTGGCAGCAAAACGGTCTCTTTTGCCTAATTCTTCCCATGGAGAAAGCACATTATAATCTGTCTTTCTTCGCAGATACCCACTGACCTGGTGTGGATTTCTGTTTTTATTTCAGATTTCCAGCATGTGCAGTTTTTTTTCCTTTTTGTCCTGTACCATGTGTAGAGCTAGAAGCATTGACTGAATAAGTGGCCCTCTTAATGAAACAGTCATTATTTAGCACGTACTGTACAATATGCATACATAGAGGGGCAGAATATATCATACCACTGGACCTCGGTATTTATTGATTTGTCTACATTGTTCCATCTGCAGATACCAGACAGAGAACCGTTTCCTTTGTCCAGAACAGAACCTGTTGAAGGCCACTACGAGGAGGCTGAGCCATATGACACCGTCAATATTGGTACATCACAGCAATACAAGCTTCATATCCAGTCACAGCAATGTGCTGGAAATATGCCAACGAAAGTATTTCTCATGGGAATGTTTGTTTAAATGTATGAGTAACATTCAGAAAACGTGTTCATTTTTAAAAAAATTTGACGAGCACTTCAACAAATGCAGCAAGTTTCTGAGTAAACAAGGCACACAGTGTCTCCCTCTGCTATGAACTTCAGAAACTTTATTCAAAATTTGAAAGACATTTTGGCCACTTTAGGGCTGATAATCCATGGCCCTTTCAACCCACTCTCGCTGTAACTCTGGCAGGAGTGGTTTGGAAGGGCCATAAATAGGACCAGGGCCTGGATACTCTGGTACCTGGTCTTATATCAGGATTTCAGCTGCCTTTGCAAGGAACGGAGCCTGCCCTCACCTCTTATAAGGCCAACAGCATAAAATGGGGGTTGGGGACTGGGGTAGGGACTCAGAGTGCTGTGAGGTCCCATGTCCCCAGCTCACAGTGGGATCGGTCAGACCAGATGGATCCTGCCACCAAATAGAAGTGGACCTTACCTAGGGGTTCAGGTCAGGATTGTGGCCTGGACCCCCAAAGGAGAAATAGAATTTTTTTGTTTTAAGTTAGTTCCTCTCCAGAACCAGCAAGTTGCAGCAGACATGTGCCCTTAGTGCATGAGTGCCCACCATTCACATGATCTCATTGAATGGCGGAGCAGGCTCGAGGGGCCGAATGGCCTACTCCTGCTCCTATCTTCTATGTCTATGTTCTATGTCTATGTAAAACAGCAGACCTTCCCCCCGCTAACCTCACCAACCTTGGCGGGGTCAGTGGCAGAGGTCCCAGGTGGATGTATCTAAACACATGCCGGGATATGCTCTCCCCCGGTGTGTATTTTTGGCCCCTTTATGTTCAGGTATTTGTGTGTTGTGTAATTAGATAACTACTTTTTTGTGCTGAATAAATAGAGTTATGTTATTGGGTACCACTTCAAATCACTAGTTCCATCTTTCTTTTCAAGAATGTTTGTCGTACCAGGCTACTTTGCTAGTGTTTTATTCATATTGATATAACATAGCTTTTAAATGCCCCAGAGTTAAGAAATATGAAGAAAAAGCTAGCTGGACTAGTTCGGTGGAGTTACTTAACTCTTGATGTGTGCAGTCAATCAAAGGATGAGGAAAGTTTGGAAAATAGGTTCCTCTTGTAGGTTGAAAGAAGCAAGTAATGGGAAGGATCTCTACACCAATGAACATTGGCCTGGATATCCAATCCCTACGGGTGGGTACGCACTGTGTACACACTCGTAGGGACATCAGAAATGCCGGTTTCAGGCATGCACAGCGCATGCGCTGAAAACCGGCATTTCCGATCTGTCAAGAATCCTCTTGACAGATCCTCCGGCTGCCCTGGAGAAGGGCCTCTGCAGGTGGATAGTTCCACTTTTTGGAGACCCTCCGCCCACAGAAAACCCTTACAATTCTTACGCCTGGTAAAAGCTGATTTATCATTTAAAAATACTTTAAAAAAGGTAAGTTTATTTTTAGCCCCGTAAAAAACTTTAATTTTTTTCAAAAAATTAAATTTTTGTTTAATTTCAAGTCATTTTAAAAATGTGATTTTTTTTAAAAAAATTATTTAAAGTTTTACGATGTTTTTTCATTGATTTCCATTCATATATTTGACAGGTCTTCCTGTCAAATGTATGAAGGGAGATTCCCTTCTGTGATTGGCTCCCCATGGCCCACGTGATCCCAGGGACGCTGCGAACTACCTGCGCCTCTGGGATACGTGGGCCTTGCGCACTTCAAGTTTGGAGAGGCCCAGGAGCGGAATTGTCAGGACCCCGGGAGCCCTCAGGTAAGGGCACAGATTTTTCCAGATCGCAGGCCTCTGCCCACGGGAGGCCTGCGATCGGAAAATATGGGCCATTATCTTTCCAGAAGTGTTGTTTACTAGTGATGCTTTTCTTGGCCGATGGGGAGGGGTTTGTTTGTTAATCATTGAACAAACAAGCAGGCTGGGAGTAATTCCTGTAGTGTGGTCATTGCCTGTTAAAAAGGTTACAGTGTTACACTGAAATGTAATTATGTGAAAATAGCTCTGTTAAAAACTTGGATGCTTTGTTCACTACAGATGAGGCCGATGCTGTTAGTAGCTCCTATGAGTCCTATGATGAGGAAGAGAACACCAAGGGGAAATCAATGACCCATCAGTGGCCTTCTCCAGAGGCCTCCATTGAACTGATGAAAGATGCCCGGATTTGTGCTTTCCTCTGGCGAAAGAAGTGGCTGGGACAGTGGGCCAAACAACTGTGTGTCATCAAGGACTGCAAACTTCTGGTAAATTGGCGATACAGATGGAAGTGGCAAAGTATTGTTGTTTGATACTTTAAAAGTTTAAAAAAAATCAACCTACAAATGAAGACTTAAAAAGCAATGAAATCCCCAACACTTAGCACTTATCTGTGGTTTATTGGAAGGGGCAGCACAGTCAGGTTTGGTGGAAAAAAGAGACAATCTGTGAGTTAGGAGGAAGAATTTTACTCAAACAGTAATACATATTTGGAATAATCTGCCAGGTTGAGGTGTGGGGGCTAAAACATCCAACCATTCAAAAATCTATGGATACTTTAACAACAAAGTTAGAATACTAAAGAGATGAGGTCTAATGGATTAACAGCCTTTTCATGTCCTTGGCATTTATTACAATAATCTAGAAATGACTTTTGCAGATATTAATGAATTTGTATGACATTTCTTTATCCACTATTTTAATGCAGGCATTAACTCGTTCATTTTAAGTGCTTCTGCTAGGAGTGAACCTTGGTTCAGTGGTAGTATTCCTGCCTCTGAGCTGGAAGGTTATGGGTTCGTGCCCCATTCTAGACAGTCCTGGTGAGCGGAGACAAGAGTTCCAGTCTCTAAATGCTGGGGTGACACCCAGCGGAATACTCAAGTCCTATGGGAGTGGAATGGCGACTCCCCATTGCATCTAGCCAGTTCTCCTGGTACGGACTTGTTAGTCAAGTTAACACCTGTCTACGTAAGAAGGGACTTGAGAAATAACCAGGAGCACAATCTGCTGGATGTAAAGCAGTGGAATTATGGGTTGTCCCATGTGCTGTTAGGCATGGAAGAGAACATAAGAATTAGGAGCAGGAGTAGACCATGCAGCCCCTCGAGCCTGCTCTGCCATTCAATAAGATCATGGCTGATCTTCAACCTCAACTCCACTTTGCTGACCAATCTCCATATTCCTTGATTCCCCTAGAGTCCAAAAATCTTATCTATCTCAGCCTTGAATATACTCAATGACTGAGCATCCACAACCTTATGGGGTACAGAATTCCAAAGATTCACTACCCTCTGAGTGAAGAAATTCCTCCTCACCTCAGTCTTAAATGGCCGACTCCTTATCCTGAGACTATGCCCCATAGTTCTAGACTCTCCAGCCAGGGGAAACAACCTCTCAGCATCTACCCTGTCAATCCCCCTCAGAATCTTATATGTTACAATGAGATCACCTCTCATTCTTCTAAACTCCAGAGAATATAGGCCCAATCTACTCAACCTCTGCTCATAGGACAACCCTCTCATCCCAGGAATCAATCTAGTGAACCTTTGTTGCACCGCCTCTAATACTCTTCCTCAGATAAGGAGACCAAAACTGTGCACAGTACTTCAGGTGTGGTCTCACCAAAGCCCTGTACAATTGTAGCAAGACTTCCTTACTCTTGTACTCCAGAAGAAAAAGAAGAATGCTCTGCTAAAATAATGATACAAATACATTAAGCATTCTAACACTAAAATCACCAACAGTAATTTCTAAGCTGTGTTGTGTTCTTACTCCCAAATGCCATGAACCAACATTTATCATGACATAGAAGCTACCATTCACCATTACCACCACCAATAACAACAATATCAATCGACAAAGCATATATAGATAGAGAACAATGCATGTGTAGCGTACAATGGCAGACGACTACATTTAATCCTCCTGACTGCCTTTTGTCACACCTCGGCAGAGAAACAATTAGGTCAGCCAGGAAGGCACCACATCAAAGACATAGCAAGATACAACTGAGACAATGAGGTGGGGTTACAGAGGGTCTAATGTGTCAAAAGCTGCAGTCTGTATGGAAAACGATAAACTTTAAAAATTTTACTTTTTTTACTGGAAATAAAGTAAAAATTTTAAAGTTTATCGTTTTCCATACAGACTGCAGCTTTTGACACATTAGACCCCCTGTAACCCCACCTCATTGTCTCAGTTGTATCTTGCTATGTCTTTGATGTGGTGCCTTCCTGGCTGACCTAATTGTTTCTCTGCCGAGGTGTGACAAAAGGCAGTCAGGAGGATTAAATGTAGTCGTCTGCCATTGTACGCTTCACATGCATTGTTCTCTATCTATATATGCTTTGTCGATTTGTATTCCTTTACTTCACCTGACGAAGGAGCAGCGCTCCGAAAGCTTGTGATTTCAAATAAAACTGTTGGACTATAACCTGGTGTTGTGCGACTTCTCACTTTTGTCCACCCCAGTCCAACACCGGCATCTCCGCATCATGAACAATATCAATAACAACCATTTCCATACAAGTGCAAAATGATTGCAATGCATATGCCATCTTCATTTCAGATTTCATCAAGCAATCCAGTACGTTTCAGGTTGGCTCACCGTTGAACCTGTTAGGTTTGACCCTCATCCCCTGTATTAAAATATAACAAGTGTAAATTTAAAGCTGTTTTTTTAATGATCAATATTGATTGTGTTCCTTTTGTCTTTTTTTTTTTGTCCTTCAGTGTTACAAAAGCTCAAAGGACCAGAATCCTCAACTGGATGTGAGTCTGATCGGATGCACTGTTGTATATAAAGAGAAGCAAGTAAAAAAGAAGGAACACACATTGAAGATCACGCCAGTCAATTCAGACGTTATAGTACTGGGTCTGCAAAGCAAGGAGCAGGCGGAGCAGTGGTTAAAGGTGAGGAGCGCAGATACAGTAGAGAGACAAACTCTATTACAATTACTGCTACAATTTCAATTTTAGCATGACTTATACTTATGCCATAAAAATGCTTTCAAAGAAACAGAAAATACAGAGCAGTGAGGATAAATAAATGGTCAAAAAATTGCAATAAAACTCCAAAAGGATGATTTTTGTTTCCTGCTCTGCCTGGAATTCTGGTCATAATTTGAAAAGAGCCTCTGAGCAACCACAAGTGCAGGAAACTCGCATATAAAGCTCTGTAACTTGGGGTCTAGGCCATTATTGTGGCATGTGGCTGGAAGGAGCAATAAGCGATCATAAAAGACCGAGGAGATTTGGACACTTTGGGCTGGATTTTGTCGATGGGGACGTGATGGAGGCGGGACTCCCACTTTTTGGGTTGTCGTCCCGCCTCCATCGACTTGTGGCCAACCCATTGTATTTTCCCTTGATTGACCTTGTTAAGCCCACCCAGCGGGCTTAGTAGGCCAATCAAGGGTCCCTTGGATACAGGTGACGTCAGCCATTGAAATTTCATCTGTCAAGAGCTTTTGACAGCTGAAATTTCAGCGTTTGACAGCTCTGTGAAGCTGTCAAACACTGACTATGATTTCTAACTTGAGTCCCTGTACTTAGACTCAGTTAGAAATCAATCCAGCACAGAAAGCAGAGACTGCAGCTTTTGACAGCTCTCCGCGACCATTCTGCTTTCTGTGCCGGTGAGCTGAGGGACTCCCGAGAACTGAAGGAAGGAAGCCTGCAGGACAAAGTTAAGGTAAGTACAAGTTCTTCAAACACTTTACACACACCAAACACACTTACCTCTGCACTCATGCACCCATCACTCACATGCACACCGGGCATCTCGACCCCTCCAAGCCCTCCAGACCGACGGTCCGCCTTGCTAAATCGGCGTGGTTTGGACCTGTCGGGAAGCCCACACTTCAGGGTTAAAAATAGCGATTAGGCAAAAAACTGCCTTTTAACTACCTGTTAACAGGCAGTTTATTGGCACTAATCCCCTTCCCGCCTCGGGGAGGCGGGTCCCAGCACAGGTCGGGTACCCGCCTCCTGTGAAACTGGCATGGAGGCGGGTTGGGGGCGGGATGGGTTCGGGACCCCCGAATCTGCTATTTTCCCACCCCACACGCCTCCAAACCCGCCTCCACGGGTCAATGAAAATTCTGCCCAGTGTATTTACGCACATAACTCATTACGGCTAACATTCCGCACATTTGATTTGATTTGGGCCCAGATTGTCCGTGGGTCTGGGCGCAAATACGCAGGAAATTCCAGGCCAGTGTATTTTGTGAACCAGAAAAGAAGCTGCTGAGTATATTGTGAATAGTAGCCAATATGCTGGAGTACGGTTCCAGGGGTAGTGGACACCCTCCAGTACCTCACCCAAGTAGTGATTATGTAGGAGCACAGATAGGATCTGGAAACCTAGTCACCAACAATATAGTTTACTGTGGTGCTCACCAATCCAACAACTTAATTTACATTTCTTCTGCAAACTTAATGTGCACCCATTTCTTCTTAAATTTTATTATAAATAGATTTTCTTAAATAGGCCCAATCAACTTCAACTTCAAACGTACACAGATCAAACCCTTCCAACACAACGAGAAGAACAATATGTTAAGGATAGCTTGGTGACCCCTCAAACTAGTGTGGGTGGCTGCAGCACCAAGCCCCAATGATTCATTATTACAGATGGTGACTCACAGCATTTGTGAAGCTCGGGTACACTGCAGCCTTGTCTAGTTCAGTGTCTTCTTTGTCAGCTGCAGTTCATTGAACTAACAGATCAAAGGAACATCAACACTTTGAATGAGGAAAACAAAGAAAAAGCCAGGCTGAGAACTGTCGACAGAGAAATGAAACCTGCTCAAAACTTGTTCATACCTTTAGACATCTCTCTTCTCCTTGAACTAACCATGATTGGAAAAACTGGGGGGGTTTTCAGATTGGAATCTTTCCCTCCTTGTTAACACAGATGCTAGAAAGCCATTTACTGTTGTTGCAAAGGCTGACATGAAGCATTTTACACACAATATAATGGTTTCCTTAAACAGTCGGTGCATTGTGGCTGTAAATCAGTGTGGAGATAATAATTGCAGTAAGAAAGGACAAATTTACATTTTTAATTTTTTTTAAATCATCTACAAGAAGTTTACATGCTGTTAGAGCACAGTTCCATACAGAGTACATGCTTTAGTACATATTTCACAGTAATGAATTTGCAGGTAACTAGAGTGACAATCATGCATGGTTATACATTATCTCTCTCTCTTAGGCAGTCCCTCGGAACCGAGGATGACTTGCTTCCACATTAAAAATGAGTTCTTGGGTGACTGATGAGTCCAATGCGGGACCTACAGTCTCTGTCACAGGTGGAGCAGACGGGGGTTGAAGGGATGGGTGTGTGGGGTGCTTGGGTTGACGTGCGCTCCTTCCACTGTTTGCCCTTGGCTTCCGCTTGCTCCCAGCGAAGAGACTCGAGGTGTTCGGCGCCTTCCCGGATGCTTCTCCTCCCCTTTGTGCGGTCTTGGGCCAGGGATTCCCAGGTGTCGGTGGGGATGTTGCACTTTTTCAAGGAGGCTTTGAGGGTGTCATTGAAGCGTTTCCTCTGCCCACCTGGGGCTCTCTTGCCGTGTCGGAGCTCCGAGTAGAGCGCTTGTTTTGGGAGTCTCGTATCGGGCATGCGGACGATGTGACCCATCCATCAGAGCTGATCAAACGTGGTCAAAGCTTCGATGCTGGGGATGTTGGCCTGAGCGAGAACACTGACGTTGGTGCGCCTATCCTGCCAATGGATTTGCAGGATCTTGCGGAGGCAGCGTTGGTGGTACCTCTCCAGTGCTTTGAGGTGCCTGCTGTACATGGTCCATGTCTCTGAGGCATACAGCAGGGCGGGTAAATCAGTGTGGAGATAACACCTACTAATTGCAGTAAGAAAGGACAAATTTACATTTTTAATTTTTTTTTAATCATCTACAAGAAGTTTATATGCTGTTAGAGCACAGTTCCATACAGAGTACATGCTTTAGTACATATTTCACAGTACTGGATTTGCAGGTAAATACAGTGACAATCATGCATAGTTATAAATTATACCGCACTATACATTAGGGTGATGCGTAATCGATGATCGAGGCAAGATCATTCCTGGTTAGATGGTTCTGCGGCTTGTAGGGGAGGGGATGAGGTGTTTCAATAGGTAACAGCAGTAACAGATCCTTGTCAGCATTGTACCATTGTAGGTCCTATCCCTTCAACGGTTAGACTTGGCACTGGTCTGACTGTAGGAGCTTGAGGTGGGTGTGAGGTCGGCCCCCAGCATTGTGCCCCAAATCTCCTGGTGTTTCTCCAGCTCCACATGACTAACATGTCCTATATATGCGTTTAGAGTGCATGATTGTTTTTGCAGTGTTGGATTGCACCACAAGGGGATGCACATTCTTGCTGCCAGGAACGTAATGTTGCTTCTCGTCATACCCGCAACACTTTACAGCCAATGAGTTACTATTGAAGTGCAGTCATTGCTGTCTTCACCACCTGGGTAGTAACCTGATGGAGCGGATCACCCATTCTTTAGAGCACCCATCCACTGGAATCAAGGTGAAAATCTACCCCAATGTGTTTTACACAAGGAATTTTCCCAACATTGCTTTTGATGAACAGTGTGGGGGTAATTTGCCAGCCTCCACTCCCAGCAAGGAATCTCACTCGCAGTGAGCAAAGTAGCAGAGATGGGCTGCACTGTTTGATCCCTGATTTTCCAACATGCCCTCACCACTAGCGATTATAAAATTACCATGTCCATTCCAACTGGGACCAGCTTGGAAGCTGAAGGAAAGAATGACTTTATATCGTGTCTTGTCACATTTCTCAGGAACTTCCTGAAGTGCTTCACAGGCAGTGAAATATTTTAAAGTGTAGTGACTGTTGTTCTGTAGGTAAACTGGTCACAGAGATGCCCTTTCTCATTTAAATAGTTATCTTTCCTCCCACAGTGGCCAGTGTTTGGTCAACCTCAACTTTGTGTTTAGCTGTATATTTTCATCAGTGGTGGTTTGTGCAGGGTGTCGGGATCCAGCATCAGAGTATAATTTTGATCTCTTTTAAAATAAAAGTATTTGGAAAATGTTGACTTTTTTTTTTCTAATTTATTTTTTCTTTGTTGTTTTCATGTTTTCTCTCCCATATCACACACCCCCCGGGCTGAAAGAGCGTATAGAGGCTGATAGGTGGGACAACCTGCCATTAGGCCTCCTCCACCAATGCTCCTGTGGGTCAACCTATAGGAAGTGCATAAGAGCAATCCTTGGGGACTTGCCTGGCCATTTTTTCACCCTCTCTGTGGACAGATGCCTCACCTCATTCCAGTGTATCCGTCTGATGATCTGGCCAAAATCTCAAATTTTTTTTTTAGATTCGTTCATGGGATGTGGGCGTCGCTGACAAGGCCAGCATTTATTGCCCATCCCTAATTGCCCTTGCGAAGGTGGTGGTGAGCCGCCTTCTTGAACTGCTGCAGTCCGTGTGGTGAAGGTACTCCCACAGTGCTGATAGGGAGGGAGTTCCAGGATTTTGACCCAGCGACGATGAAGGAACAGCGATATACTTCTAAGTCAGGATGGTGTGTGACTTGAAGGTGAACCAAACAGGGAATCATACGCAGACTTTTATTACTGATAATGTAATAAGTATGAATCTCTTTCCTACCAGTACATTGCGAGTGAATATATGCTGTATGCCTTTTGTGTGGTTAAGGATCCATTTTCCTTATGTGTCTAGTACTGGATGTGTGTCCCTGCACTTTGGGTCTGGTTGCAGTGATCAATATGTTTTGATTACATTGACAGTCTAATGGAGTGTGTAATGTCCAATATTTTGGCAATATTGTTTTAAAGATATTCTGCGACTGGTACTTTCTGTCTGCCTCTGTGTTATTTCTATACTTACATGTCACTACAAAATACACACAAACCTAGACCTTACAGGGTGGGATTTGCCTGTGGTGAGAATGCATTTGTACTTTACTTCAGTATAATAGATGATGATCCCTACCATTCTAGACAGTCTCAAACGCTACCTACATTATTGGGATTGAACTTCAGCTTCACAAATGCCTGAATTTTAGGATGATTACAAAATTGCAGAGAAAAAAATACCCTTGGAGCACTATACTGCATATAATCTTCCATCACCATATCCTTAAGTGACTGTCTGAATCAATTGATATTCTGCAGCATGCAAAGTACTTTTTCTTAAATTGACCTACAGGAGTAGAAATAATTTGCAGTAACGCACCGATTTCTAGACTTATTGTCACAATTAACTAAACATTACCGAATGTACAGTTACTGCAACAATTGTGGATGCTTTAGCCCGATTCTGCCATTGTTTTATTTTTAAATTTGAACACAATGGTTACAGTCCTTATGTGTTTCTTACCCTGTAATGTAGGTGATTCAGGAGATCAGCAACATTCAAGGTGACAGCTTTACTGATGGAAATCTTGTAGCCATAGACCATTCCCGCATTCATGGTCAAAGGGTGAGTCACTACTTACTGAGAACTACATGCAATTAACATTCTCATTTACTGTGCTTTGTTCTTATTAGAGCCCTTTTTATATTACGAGCCAGGCCTCGGAAGAGAAGCCTTAAGAGTGCCACTCTCCCAAATTTTCATTTAAGTGCATACTGCTGTTCTCCTTATGAACTGGCAGAAAAGTGTGTTCCAAGATGAAACAGTAACACAGAATGACCTCTGTGTACGTGCAATGTAATTGTACCAGGAAGTTGTCAACTAATGACATCATGGTACGCAAAACGTATATGGGATATAGGTGTATACATGATGATGTCATGATGTAACAATATCTGTGAGTGTGCTTATACAGGGAAAATTGCACTGCTTCCAATGCAGCGCTTTTAGTGGGAACAGTTAGTTTGGTGTTGGCACTAATCCCTGGGGAAAAAAGATCGGTGGTCTTGGCCACCATTGTACCAAAAAAATCTATCCGTTTTATCTTCACCTGCTCACCGACTGCAGGAGAGACTGCGGGTGATAGTGGCCAAAGAGCAATATAAAGGCAACTAAAGACTGGGAACTCATCCTGGGCGGGAATGTGTTTGTTTCTGATCTGTTTTCCTAACCTATCTAGAATGTGCTTTTCTATTGAAGGCACATGTGTAAAGTCTAATCCAGTATGTCTTTACAGGCATAACAACATTCCAAATGGAGACTTAAAGGGGAATTTTAACTGGGAGGAGCAGTTGGTCGGGTGGGCGGGAAATGATAGTTGGCCGGCGGGTGGGAGCGGAATGTTCGGATGGCAGGAGGCTGCTGGCCGACACCAAAGGAAGCCTCACCGACAAGAAGGTAAGTCGTGAGGAGAGTGTTTCGGGAGGGTCTGGTGGGGGGAGGCCCAAACTTTCCTTGTGCTCCTCCAGGCCCCACAAGGAAAGTAACAAAAAACGGACCTTAAATGGCCTGTAGAAAATAGGGTTGTTACCTGCACGACTTGTCAAAGCAGGAGGTGGTAGAGGCTTTGAAAGTCCACAATCTTCTCTCTGAAACATCAGTTTTGACTGAAGCAATTAGAAAAACCTTTTTCTCTGCTGTGTACCTAAGAGCGGATTCTCCATGCTGCTTCTCAGCAGTCTAGGTTGGAAAATCTTTTGCTTTCCACTCGAGTCTTTACCATGGGGTTCACTTCGGCATCCCCATTATGTCCTTATAATGGCAACAGAACAGGGGCAAGAGGAAGAAACAGTGAGAGGGACACATAGGATAAGGCTACACTAAGGAGAAGAAAACTAACTGGGAGGTATTTTTCCACCAGAGTCTACGGACAACACCGCATCCTGATAATGTCTCAGAAGAGGTCTGCTTAAGGAGGCAATAGTTCAGTTACGAGGTGTAGAAGAAAGTCAGTTTCCTCTTGCAAACTGCCCTCCAAACATCCTCTCAAACACAAAACACAAAGAACTGAATTACTTCTGAACACTGGACTTCATCTCACAAAGTGTTTTTACTGTGCATATGTATGTTTACAGCAAGTGCTTCTTTTTACCACTGTGCTTAACCCTGGTGCCTCTCCATGCTGTCCTTAAACCTATCCTGGTGCTGCACTCAAGTGCTACCCGAGGGCCAGGGATGCCAGTTGTGCATGGCTGCGCTATGACATCATGACACCATTTGGGACACAGGTGGCCCTCATCCCAGAGCTTCTAAGACCCCAGAGGACTCTTCAGCAGATTGTGTCGCCACTGCAGGTGCAGGAGCAGCCTGGTTCTGTATCCTGACACCTACATGAGCAGGCAACTGAGAAGGCTGGCTGGAAAGGTCACATGAGCTGCCTTCAGGAAAGAGGATGGCATCACGAAGGCGGATACTAGCCACACCAATTGTGGTAGGTCCTGGATCTGAGTGCCCATTGATCAGCGAGCGGGCAGACCTGATGGTATCAGTTAGATCCTGCAGACCCTGTGAGATGGTGTCCTGTACCTCTTGGAAGCTGCTTTCCATTTTTCTCTCCAAATCGTCCCCCAAGGCCTAAAGGCCAGTGATAAAAGCATCTACTGTGGATATATTGGCTTGAGACCTCTCTGCCAAGGAAGATGTTTGCACATGTTCGTGCTGCCATCACCTACTCCAGGTAGCACTGCATTGTGTCAAGTCCTTCTCCGATACTGGCTCTGAGAATTACATTGGACTCCACTATGACTCCTACCATCTGTTTTATGAACTCCAAAATCATCCTCTGCACCACCATGTTGGGTGTGATGCTCATCTAGCGTGCTGTTTAGAACAGAACCCCATACATCTCAGTCAACAAGCTCAGGCGCTAGAGGCTGACTTTGACAGAACCTCCACTCCCAGTTGTCAGATCCCACTTTCACCTCTGACACTTCTTGCACCATGAGGGTAATGTAAGAAGGGGTGACAAATATATAAAGAGGCTCCAAAGAAGGGTGAGAGGGAGCAGGTAGCTTACTTTGGTTGCTGTGGTAAGGTCATTAAACTTTTTCTTGCACTGCAAAGGGGTCCTGAGGTTCAAGTAGGTGCAGCCATTTCCACAGCCACCTCCCTCCACATAGTGCATACCACTGTCATGACCGGTCTTTGGCCCCTAACTCCAAACAGACTGTTCCTCCTGCTCTGTATCTCCATTATGAGGATATGCAGGTCTGGCTCCCTGCACTTTGTCATTTACTTCTTCAATCTATAACCCTCTTTAAGTAGCTGCTGCACCAGCTCCCTGCATCTCCTCCAGGTATTCTCATCCCCACCCCTTCTACCCCCTCACTCTCCCTTCCCACTCATTCCTCTCCATTTCCAGCCCTTCTCTCAATCTCTGCCACTCTCCCCGCCCTCCAATCAAGTGTATCTGAGGCATTGCAAGCTGTATTTACATCAGCTATATGGCGTTGCCTATTTAAATTATCTGACCCCACAATTTACATTGGGGTTATGCCATCACCTGAAGGCAGGCAAATGTCCCGCTCTACTTTAGCTCTTATGGCGCCATTATGAGTATTGGTTCCAGTCGGTCCATCTATTCGACCCATCCAATTATCCACTTTTTTCCCTGTAAGATATCTCCATATCAATAATAAACTTTATTGGCCCAGAATTTGCAATGAGAATAACGGTGAGGCTAACAGCACTCACTGTTATAATGGTGGAAATCTGACAGCAACTTGTGGAGTACGCACATGCGCAGTTAAAAGCGGAAATCCAGAAATTGCTGTCAGAGATACCCTGCTCCTCCACAGGATGACCTGTTACAGTCCTCGCCGATAGACTCGGCATTGAAATGACTGCAACGGCGTGAACTTGCTGTACCTGCCCACTAGTTCCCCACTTAAAACGGCTGAAAAAGTTAGGGCTGGTGCATTCAGGAGTAAGTGAGTTTTTAACAGTGTAATAAGTGATAATTACTGCTGAACAACCTCTCTGGCCCTGAAAAATTAATTTTATAAATGTGGAGTCTCATTCCCTCAGACGAAAATTAGTGTTGAAGATTTTTTTTGAATTTTTTTCTCTCTCCCTTGATCCCATCTGTATTTCCCAATCTTTATTTTGCTTTCTGTACATCATTTAAATCTAATTTATATGTCCTGCTTTATACTTCCTGGTTTGGACTCTGCGTGGCTCAGTGAGGATTCTTCAATCTGATTGGTCTAAGAGCCTCACTGTTGCTTGTCCTGTTCATACACGCCACAGATCTCCTGTAGAGGGCGCCACTGAAACAGACACCAGATTAGGGGCAATCTCCGCTGACAAAAGTCTGTGAGCAGCTGTTAGCGAGGTGAACGGCAAGCGCTGTAACTTCGCCGATGAGAGCAAAATTCGGACCAATATCATACATCCTTTCAGATGGCAGGAATTGTCTATTTCCTTTTGAAACCCTTTCAAGTTTATTGTTCAGATACCTGCACTGGTAGTCTGTTCCATATGTTGGTTGCCCATTTGCTAAGAAAAGTTTGTCTCAATTGCCTTTTTTCTTTAGTGTTCCTTATCATGAATTTGTAGCCCTAGTTCTGTAATTCCCTCTAAAGTGCAAAAACATATGTTTCCAAGTTTTTGAACCCTTTCATAATCTAAAAAACTTCCACAATCTTCCCTTTATCTCCTCAACCAAAGTTTCACCAGAACCATTCTTTCTACCAGTCAATCTTTGGGTGGCATTGACAACTGCCACGCCCTTCCAACTGCAGAGAATGTTGTGCTGCAGGGACAGAAAATAAAACTTAAATGAAAAAAAAATTGGCAGTGTGTGGCACTCTTCATTCAATTATCTTTGAAGATAAATTTCAGTCAGTACTACAACATTTAAACATGTGGTAAAGGTGTGTGTATAGACATAACATTGGTCTTGTGTTCTATTTTAGCTGGATTCATCAGAACGGCATTCAGGGGCATCAGAGAGTGGGAACAGTACTGATGGTGGATCTGTGCATGATGCCATAGAGACCAAGGATGGTAGGGCAAGCTTTTTCTATCAGTAGATGCAATGGGTTATATTTTTGTCTTTATTGTTTGGACTTAAAGCATTGGCCGGGTGGAGCACAGAGAAAAAACTTGGGCAGGGTATATTCCACACCAGTAATGGAAGCTACCCTATTTTCCTTCTATTAACTTAAATGGAAGGAAAATTAAGTGGGTTCTGTTATAGGCGTGCCCAGTGTTCCAGTTAATTTTTTTTTCGTGCGCTGTCCCTTTAACTGGCTGGGCGGCCCATTCAAATTTTCGCGTATGCGCGGTTTCTCCCGTGTAAAAGCCGGTGAGCGACCTGCGAGGGTCCTCTAGACCGCGCGCAGCTTAACAGGAACGTTGGGGGTGCCCTCCGTTTTCCTCTCTGCTCTCCGCCCAGGTAATGCTTTATGCCCTGGTGGTACAATTCTACCCGCTATGATTTGTTAATTAACTGACCAGTTACAGTCAATTCTATTGGATATTGAGTTCAGAAATGAATAGGGCGTGACAAAAGGCATGGGATTGTTCTTGTCCTTTTACAACCCATCTTCTCTTGGATGGTTAGATGATGAACATCTGCTAGAACAAGGAAAGGCCATTTTGCCCATCAACCCTGTTCCTTCTGCAGACCATGGTACACTCTGCCCTATCGTGAACTTTATCCCACTTAATTTGCTGAGAGAAAGTTTAGCATAATTTGTCCCTGATCCAAAATTTAACACAAGGAACATCAGAATATCTATATAGCTTTACAGGCTCCAATACTGAGCCTTAGTGAGTTGTTTTCCACTGATGATATATCCACATTTCAGCAGGACAGGAGCCAATGTATTTCCTGTGGTATTTGGTCACCTCTACCTCTACTTTTCCCTAAACTTCAATCCCATTCGGTGGCAAAGATTTATCCATCTTTTTCTTAAAATTAATTAATCGAATCATTAATGCCTAGGTTGGCAGCTTGTACCATATATTCACTACTACATTGGAAAAAATATTGTGATTTTTTGCCTCACTTAAGCCTCATTCATTTTGTACTTTAGTCCTCTTGTTCTGTGCTTACAGTCCAAGTTAAATAGCCTACTTCCATCTATATGATTCATGTCACTGAGTATTTTAATACTGGCTCATGTTTCCTCTTATTGACCAAGAAGTCCATGAGCTCCTCGCACTTGTTGTTGGAGGTGAGGGTAAAGGAGACAGGGGAGAGGGTTTTAAGAAGACGGTTAGCAGTAGAGAAGAGAAGCCGGGGGTTATCTTTGCATTCCAGGATGATCCTGGAATAGTGAGCAGTTTTGGCCGAGGAGAGCAGGACCTGATAGTGCTTTATGTGGTCCAGCCCGATCTGGCAGTGAATGGTTAAACCAGTTGTCTGCCATATCCGTTCAAAACAGAACTGGTACTGTTGTTACTGAGATAGTACTACCTTGTGTCATTGTTCCTACATTTGTTAAATTTCTTCCCACGGTGTGATAAATGAACAATCGGGTGTAAACACTCTGATTTTTTGCTATTTTCAAAACAATAGCGTTACTTCAGAGTTACAGGAAAATACAGAACAGAAAAAAGTATCAAAGGAAACCTCACGCCCACTGATTCAGACAGACCGCTCCTTTTTATCTCTATCTGTGTTCTAACACTGTTTACAAATTCTAAAGTAAAACAGACTCAAGTAGAAACACAATGCTGTATTGTTAAGTAATCTTTGTTTAAACATAAATCCATTTTTTTGCTTCGAACCTCTTTTAAGTATTTAGGACTTTAGGTAAGCTGTTCCAATACAGTTACAACACTGGCATCTACCCAACAATGTATAAAATGGCTGAGGTATGTCCTGTCCACAAAAAGCAGGACAAATCCAACCCGGCCAATTACCACCCCATCAGCCTACTCCCAATCATCAGCAAAGTGATGGAAGAAGTCATCAACAGTGTTATGAAGCGGCACTCACTCACCAATAACCTGCTCACTGATGCTCAGTTTCGGTTCTGCTAGGACTTCTCAGCTCCAGACCTTATTACAGCCTTGGTCCAAAAATAAACACAAAAGCTGAAGTCCAGAGGTGAAGTGAGTGTGACTGCTCTTGACAGCAAGGCAGCCATTCGACCGAGTGTGGCACCAAAGAGCCCTAGTAAACCCAAAGTCAGTGGGGAACGAGGGAAAACTCTATAGTGGTTGGCGTCATACCTCACACAAAAGAAGATGGCTGTGGCCAATGTTCCCTCCAATTTTTTTGGGGGGGGGCCTCGCGGCCCATTTAACAGGCTGCGCGGCCCTTTCAAAATTCCGTGCATGAGCGTTTTTTCCATTTAAAAACCGGTGAGCCGTTGAGCCGGCTGCACGGAGCTCCAGAGCGCTGCGCAGTCGTGCAGCTTAAAGGCAACATTGGTTGTGGCTGCTGGAGGCCAATCATTTCAGCCCCAGAACTTTGCTGCAGGTGTTCCTCATGGCAGCGTTCTAGGCTAGATCTACAGCTACTTCATCAATGACCTTCCCTCCACCATAAGGTCAGACGTGGATCAGTTCGCTGATGATTGCACAGTGTTCATCTCCATTTACAATTCCTCAGATAATGAAGCAGTCCATGCCCACAACAACAAAAGGTCTCATTAAGAACATAAGAGCATAAGAAATAGGAGCAGGAGTAGGCCATTTGGCCCTTTGAGCCTGCTCCGCCATTCAGTGAGATCATGGCTGATCTTCTACCTCATCTCCACTTTCCTGAACTATCCCCATATCCCTTGATTCCCTTAATATTCAAAAATCTAGCGATTTAAAAAGTTGATTCTGCAAAAAATGTAATCAATTTTTTTTTAAAGACTTGGCCATGGAAAGCAATTATAGTAGGAACCACAATATTTCTTGATAAGTGTTCACCAGTTGTGAGAGCCATAAATGCAACGATCAGTTATTCTACCTCCAGGCTTGGGTTTATAAGTGGTAAGTAACATTCATGCCACACAAGTGCCAGGCAACACCACACTTGACATTCAATAGCTTTACCATCACCAAGTCCATCATCGTCAATATCCTGGAGGTCACCATTGACCAGAAACTCAACTGGAACAGCCACATAAATGCTGTGGCTACAGGAGCAGGTCAGAGGCTGGGTATTCTGTGGCAAGTGGCTCATCTTTTGACTCCCCAAAGACTTTCCACCACCTACAAGGCACAAGTCAGAAGTGTGATAGAATACTCTCCAGTTGCCTCGATGGGTACAGCTGCAACAACACTTAAAAACCTTGACGTCATCCAGGACAAAGACTTGATTGGCACCCCGTATATCACTTTAAGCATCCACCCTGCCCACCACCGATGTTGCAGCAACTCGCCAAGGCTTGTTCGGCATCACCTCCCAAATACCTGAACTCCACTGCCTCGAAGGACAAGGGTAGCAGGTGCATGGGAACACCATCAACTCCCAGTTCCCCTCCAAGTCACACACCATCCTGACTTAGATATATATCGCTGCTCCTTCATCGTTGCTGGGTCAAAATCCTAGAACTCACTACCTAACAGCACTGTGGGAGCACCTTCACCACATGATTGCAGTGGTTCAAGACCCACCACCACCTTCTCAAAGGCAACTAGAGATGTGATAAATGTGATGCCCACGTTAAATGGTAGGCAATTTACCACCAATTGGATGAATTCCACATCCATTAATTTTGCCTCCGGAACATATTACATATTTAGAGGTTAGCAAATCATGTGCTTGTGAGTCTCAGCAACAGTTCCCCACGACTACTTCTGAAAGATCAGGGAAATCAGTACCTGGCAGATTTACAGCTACCATCCAGGGTGCCCGCGATAGAGGTTGCCAGCAGCAGCATTTCACCAGGCTATTTGTCAGTTATTGGCGGAAATCCTCACTGACATCAATGAATCATATTTTGAAGTGTTATAATTAATGAATATGTCCCAAGAGTATTTAGTGTCACTTAGACTTCCTGTATTTTCCTATAAAGCCCATCAAAAACTGTAAGCAGTTGATTATCCTATCAGTTTGTGGGTTTTCAAAGTGCCAGTCAGGATCATGAATGTTAACTTCTGGACGTTTGGGTTACAGACATTGAATGAAACTTTCATGAACATCGACTCCTCTGGTTCACAAAGCTTATAGATATGTGACTGTTTGGGCAATGCAGGGAGACAGTTGAAAGGGGAATGATAACAGGATGTTGGGGCACATGCACGATTAAATTAGCTTTGACATTTTCTTTTCTGCCCAGT
This sequence comes from Squalus acanthias, assembly GCA_030390025.1. Classification (NCBI taxonomy): domain Eukaryota; kingdom Metazoa; phylum Chordata; class Chondrichthyes; order Squaliformes; family Squalidae; genus Squalus; species Squalus acanthias. Next base: position 15,837,780 of record CM059438.1, read on the forward strand.
GAAAAAGAAATCCAGCATTGGGGACCTTAAAACTGCAGGTCTGAAGCTGAGTAGCTTTATGAATCTTGGGAAAAAGAAACCTATATCTGTGGAGATTCCCATTAACAATAAGAAGAACGTTGAAGCATCAGGTAGGTTCGCTGTGGTTTTCCCAGTGTTCAGTAGGTGTTCTGTAGTATGTAGAGTTACTGCCACCCTGTGGCACTTTGTGTTAATTAAATGTAAGGAGAAATCCAGGCACGGCTTCAAGCTGGCATTGCATTACCGATTGTGAATGGACTCACTGTTGCTATAGATTGAGTAGTACAGTGCATCACTGTCAAGCGGATAACTGATTTCCATGGTTTTTATACCTCGATCCTAGGGGCATGCCGTTTACAGAGAGTACAGTGAGCTGGACTACTGCCCCAAGCTATATTTGAGGCAAAAACAGGAAATGTACAAGTGATTAGCGTCTGAAAGGGAAAGATGGGTTAATGCTTCAGACAGAACCCTTCATCCAAATCTGAAATGTTAGCCTACTTTCCCTTTACAGATGCTGACTGGCCTGCACATTTCCAGCATTTTCTATTTTCATTTTAGTTTTCCAACATTTGTGGTTTTTTTTCTTTTTATCCCAATTTTAATGGCACAACAGGCGAGATGGCAGTGCCAACATCGCTTCCCAAGTCAATGTTTTACATTATCCTTGCTGGATGAGCTACATTGTCACAATGGATTTCCATATAGACATAAGAATATTTTTAAAATTGCATAAATTACATTACATAGAATATACCGCACAGAAACAGGCCATTCGGCCCAGCTAGTCTGTGCTGGTGTTTATGCTCCAAACGAGTCTGCTCCCATTGCATCTACCTCATCGCAGTCTTGCAGCATTTCCCTTTTCTCTCATTTACTCATCTAGTTTCCTTTTGATACAATCTAAGCTATTTGCCTCAACCACTTACTTTGGTAGCGAGTTCCACATTCTAACCACTCTCTGAGTAAAGAAATTGCTCCTTATTTCCCTATTGGATTTATTAGTCGCTATCTTGTATTGATGGTCCCTTGTTTTGGATTCTCCCACAAGTGTAAACATTTTCTCCACATCTACCCTGTCCAACCCATTCATAATTTTAAAAACCTCCATCAGGTCTCCTCTAAGTCTTCTCACTTCTAAAGCAAAAAGGCCCAACCTGTTCAATCTCTCAGTTCTGGTGCCATCCAACTCTCTATTGGGAAGATTAGAGACATTGGCCAAGATATTCGAGATCACTAAAAACCTGCCAGTGCCACCGCGGGCCGTAGTTAATGGCCGCCGAAATTAATGGCGCAGGCAGGACCGATAAGTTGGTGCTGGTTGCCGATTAACATTAGCCCAGCGCTAAACCTACCGTGCAAGGCCATTTTCGTGACGCCCCAGCAGGAGAGCTGAAACGTTGAACTCTGTTCCTCTCTCCGCGGACGCTGCCTGACCTGCTGAGTGTTTCCAGCATTTTCTGTTGTTATTTCAGATTTCCAGCATCCGCAGTATTTTGCTTTTGTATGGATAGGAATATCTGGATAGGAATGGAATTGAAGGTTATAAGGAGAAACAAGGACAGAAGTAATCAAATGCCATTATATTCCATTGAGTGCTTGAGTAACTTTCTCTGTGTTTACCTGTAGAACCTTCAATCCCATTCCCAACCAGATATACAACCCAACTTTTTTAAAAAGCAGTCCAGCACTAATTGCATTTGTTTGGAGTCTATTCTACATTTCCACTGGTCTGTGAGAGAAAAACAAATCTTCTGTTTGAAATGAGAAATGCTGCTGGCAGAGGGGAGAATTCTGGCTCAGCAGGTACTTTACAGGCCACTTGATATTTCTTCCCAAAACAATAGAAAAGGTCCCCTGAATGTGAGAAGCCCAGATGGCATAAAATCCTGAATCACTGAGGATAGGAAATCAAAAAGGAAAAAAACATATTGTTCTGAATGGTATTAAGGATCGATGCTTTCTGCGTCATTTCCCACTCTTAAAACCGAGAGTAAATAGTAATTGTGAGCATAATGTGCCCACAACAGCAGAATGTTGTTGCCATTAGAGAGGCTGCCCAGCAGAAAATGGTCCACTGTGCAGATGTTAGGTAACACTATCAAAAATAAACAGCCAGTCTCAATGCCAACTGTGCAAAATAGGGCTGCTCGAGAGGTTACTTGTATGTGGTTATGTTTTTATTTATGTATGTGGTGTGAACGATGTGTGCAAACTTGCATTCTTCTTTTGACAGGGTACTTGAATGTGTTTATGAACAGCCAGTGGCGTACACGTTGGTGTCAGGTTAAAAATGGACTTATTCACTTCTACCAGGACAAGAGCAAAAACAAAGCTATTCAACATCCTCTGAGCCTAGAAGGCTGTGAGGTTATTCCTGACTCTACTCCAGAACATTTATATTCCTTCCGCATTCTGCAGGATGGTGAGGAAGTAGCTTCTCTAGAGGTAACTTTAACTCGACACAGTATTGGTATTGTCAGTCTCAGTCTAGTTCGCAGTGAACGCTATAGGTGAAGTTTTGGTTCATTCGTGTTTTGAGTTCAAAATTCAAATCATCCAAAGCCTGTGTCTAAATTTTATGGCTGTGTGTAAGTCAAGTTGACATTTTTATCCATGCTCTTTAACTAACCCTACTAGTATGGTTATAGAGTAGTTTCACCTATGCTAAGAATCATGGGTAAGATCTGTTGCCATTTGGATTTTCAAACTTCTGACCAGACACATAGGGCTGGATTTTGAATCTGGGGTCGGGTTGGTGTCGTGAATCACACATTCTGGCTTGTGAACCCGCCTCCATCGAGATGTGGCCAACCCACTGTATTTTCCCTTGATTGACCTTGTTGAGCCCGCCCAGTGGGCTCAGCAGGCCAATTAAGGGCCACCCGGCAACAGGTGACATCACAGACTGACATTTCATCTGTCAAGAGCTTTTGACAGATGAAATATCAGCGTTTGACAGCTCTGTGAAGCTGTTAAATGCTGACAATATGATTTCTAACTTCAGTCCTTCCTCTCAGGCTGAGTTAGAAATCATTCCACCACAGAAAACAGAAGGCTGCAGTTTTTGACAGGACCACGGCTTTTCTGCTTTCTGTGCCGGTGAGATTTCTGACTCCTGAGAACTGAAGGGCTGACACCTGCAGGAGGAAGTTAAGGTAAGTAAAACTTTTTCCCACACTTAGCACTTACCTTACACACTTACCTCTGCACACATGCACCCATCACTCACCTGCCCACCGGACATATCGACCCCTCCAACCCCTGCAGACCCACGGTCCGCCCCGATAACTTGGCGTGGTTGCCACCTGTCGGGAAGCCCACATTTCACCCTTTAAAATAGGGATTATCAAAAAATCTGCCTGTTAACTACCTGTTAACAGGCAGTTAATTGTTACTAATCCCTTCCCGCCTCGGGGAGTCGGGTCTCAGCACAGGTCGGGTACCCGCCACCAGTGAAACTGGCATGGAGGCGAGATGGGGTCGGGACCCCCGAATCTGCAACTTTAACCCCCCCACACGCATCCAAACCCGACTCCACGGGTCATTGAAAATCCAGCCCATTGAGCACGATCATAATACAACCATCCCATTAAAATACCAGAAATCATATAGGTTAAAGCCACCAACCAAACCTGCCCTTTCCATTACACTATCAAGTATCAGTGAGTTGGATATTCACCATGAGGTTGCACGCGCTCAATTTATGCTGCAAGAGATCAATACTAAGGGGGGAAAATTGGGTTGCGTTGCACTTCCCGTTAGCGCCCCTGCAAAGCCCCTAGTGCCTGGGCGCGGTGTTGTTAACGCTTCCTGCGAAATTCAGCGGGAGGTTAGCGCCGGCGGTAGCCGGTAGCGCACCGCGGCGCTGCGCCTCCGGCAATGACGTCATCGCCATGTGCAGCACCCCACTCGTGCCCCGGCTGCAAACTTTGGTCGCGCCCCCTGACCTCCCGCCGGACAATATGTCCGACAGGGTCAGGGGGGCGTTTTTGGGGCCGCAGCGGCGCAAATTAAAGGGCAGGTGCCAGGCGGCCATTTTGTTTTGGTCTGCCTGCCAGCACCTGCCCCTCCCGCTTCTTCATGCGGGGTGCCGGCCTCGATCGGTCAGCATGGCACTCCTCTTGAGTGCCGGGGCTGTTTTCCCGGCACCCCTCTCCCCGGTGGTCCAGCAGGGCCCCGGTGTGCGCAACGCTAGGCCCCTCCTCTTTAATCAGGGGAGGGAGGCCTGTAATACCATGGTGCTACGTGCCGACGTGCGTGGCGCTGTTGCATATAGCGCTGTGATATTGAATGGTAGCGCCCCAGGAAGGATGGGGAGTGCTTCCAGTCGCGCCCCGCCTCCTGCTTGGGGCGCTACCACTCAATTTATGCTGCAGGGGTGCTAACTTTTTCGGGGTGCTAAAAGTAGCGCCCCGCGAAGTTAGCGCCCCAAAGGGGGCGCCACCGAATTTTTCCCCCTCAATCTTTTCTTAAGTTTAAACCCCTCTGCCTTTTCATTTCTCTTCCTCCCTCTAAAATATTACTGGAAACGCATCCTTTTAACCAAGCCCTCAGTCACCTCTCTTAACTCTCCCAACAGCATTCATTTATTCATCCTTTATTTTGACTCCTTGGGGCATTATCTACATTAAAGGCACTATATAAGTACAAGCTTTGGAGTTGTTGATAATTTTGCTTTCCTTGTCAATATCTGTCTCCTGTCTTGTTTCTAATATTATTTTCTGAACCTAATGCAAATCAAAGATACTCTTCCAAAGATACTAATGAGTTTTGCATCAGGAATAAACAGAAATAGGTATTAATAATAGAAAAAGTTGATGGGCAATGTTTGCGAACACAAGAATTTTGATATATTATACGTATAAATGTTCAAGCTATCAAATAAAATACCTGTCTCAAAACTTTACTTGTAAAAAGAAAGAAAGACTTGCATTTATATAGCACCTTTCACGACCACCAGACATCCCAAAGCGCTTTACAGCCTATGAAGTACTTTTTAAAGTGGAGTCACTGTTGTAATGTGGGAAACGCGGCAGCCAATTTGCACTCGGCAAGCTCCCACAAACAGCAATGTGATAATGACCAGATAATCTGTTTTTTGAGGGATAGATATTGGCTAGGACACCGGGGATAACTCTCCTGCTCTTCTTTGAAATAGTGCCATGGGATCTTTTACATCCACCTCAGTTTAACGTCTCATCCAAAAGATGGCACCTCCGACAGTACAGCACTCGAGTGTCAGCCTAGCTTTATGTGCTCAAGTCCCTGGAGTGGGACTTGAACCCACAACCTTCGGACTCAGAGGCGAGCGTGCTACCCACTGAGCCCCAGCTGACACTGCTGTACGTGTTCCTTGGGCCAGCCCAATCCAGGAAGAATACTTAGACTTGATCCACATTAAGTCTAAAGTCTATTTCCCCATTCTCGCCATGCAACAGAGGATACAAGAGCTGAGTGGTCATAATGAAAAGATATTGGAGAAAATAGGAAAAAGAAGAAAATCAGACATGATGAAAGTATTCCTTTTCTCTTTTTGCAGGCTAAGTCTTCAGAAGAGATGGGTTACTGGCTGGGTCTTCTGCTGGCAGAATCAGGATCTAAGACTGACCCTGAAGAGTTTGCTTATGACTATGTGGATGCTGACCGAGTGTCTTGTATAGTGCATGCAGCTAAACATTCTTTATAGTAAGTCACATTTTCTATTTGTGAACACAATTTTTTAGCAACACGTACATGGTCTATTGGATGAAGTAGCATCTTGTGTAGAATTAAGTATCCAGTTATTTGAATTGGCTTAAGCGAGTATTATTGCTCCACGAGGGCGATGCACTGAGAGCCTGGCGTAATGTTTTTCTTAATGTTATCTGAAATGAAGGGATCTTCAACAAGAAACTTCTATATGAAGATTGTTGTGCTTTGAAACTCTTCAAAAGCAACATTGCTGGTAATATTACAATCTCTCATGGTGTTGAGTGGGTGGACAGTCCAATCAGGAATGTCTGCCCCACTATACCTCTTTAAGAGGAAAGTTAAAGCTGTGCTGTAATATTGGAGGAGGGAAGAGTGACGAAAATCAATGAAGAGGCAAAACACAAAAGCTGACTTTGTCCCCATAATTTCTAAGTAACAAGCGATTTTTTTCTTAATTGTTTAATTTGAAGCCCATTCCTAAGAGTAAAGGGACAGTGTTGCAATCCACTGAGCCATTCAGTCTTCACAATAAGTTGGGCATGTTTGAGTATATATGTATATATATATCTAAAGTTGGAGAAGACGTGTAAGAAGCACGCTAAGGTTTTTTATATCGAGCTTTTTAAAGAACGGGCCATCTGTTTCTCGCATTTTTATTACCTTGTAGTTTACTGCAGCGAAGTTACTCAGAGCCAAACGCATACATAGATGATTTGCCAGTGGTACAGAACCAATCAGATGACCTATATGATGATGTGGATATACCCGAACCTGTGGTAGGAACAACTTTATTCTTTTTTTTAAATCTTGTGATACGTGAAGAATGGAAAAAGTGCTGTTTTAATCGAAGAGTTTCCATAGTACAGCGATACAAACATTCATTTTAATTTATCTCTTACCAAAAGCAAAGGAAAGGGCAAAAATTGCGCCCATTTTGAAAAGTGTCCCCCCTCCCCCGAGTTTCTGCTCAAACTCATTTGCATATCATCGAATGCCTTGCATCCAAAAGTTCCAGCTTAATTTTTGGAGCCTCCTCGAAGGCCTGCAAACAAGCGCAATTAGCAGAAATTCCCAATGGTGATTAATTCACCCTGGGGGCATGGCCAGTTCTGTGGGCGAGGCCGGCTTCTGGCATGATGTTTGTTAAACTAGCGCAAAAGGTTGCAGAAACTCGAGTTACGCTGAACACAATTTGCTCTTAAAATTCCACGATCTTTTGCGTTCGGTTACGCTGATATCGGGGGAATTGCGCCCCAAAAAAGCGCAATCAAGCGGAAACGCAAGACCATTGTTTAAGATAAGGTTTGTGTAGAACAGTGTGATCTTTTTCAATAATAGAGGCATTCTAGGTAAAGGTCACAATGCAGAGTAGCTTACATAAGAAATATATAATGTCCACTTGTTTCACCTATGTGTAAGCATGTCTGTTTTGTGTGTAGGCTTATTAATGTGAAATTGTTTCAACACAATTCACTGTACCAGACAGCCCTCAGCTGGAATTCATTTCTTCAAACCCATTTAAGTCAGAAAGTGGCTCTCCAAAGCCCAACAATTACAGTTATATGAAGGTTACAAGCCAGAGGAACATCATGACTGTGTATTCACATCCATCATCAGGAGTTGGGACTATATCAGATTTGTATCTGCAAGTAGTAGAAAATTGGATTGGAGTAGAATTGAACCTGGCTGTGAAAAACAGGAACCAGTCAATCACTGCCTAAAGGTTAAGTTTGAAATATCTATTGCTGTCAATTATTCCTTTTTGGTAAATTTGACAATGTGTTCTGTTTTTACACAGGAAGATAAAACTAATGAGGAACAGTGCTATGGGGACGATCAAACAAGAGTTTATTTGGACCTAACTCCAGTAAAATCATTCCTTCATTCTAGTAACAACAAACTAGCCTCTAACATACAAGTAAATGCATCAAGCTCTGAAAATGGAAAAGGGACTTTAAATCTTTTACAAGTGAACGACAAGGACACAACTAGTGACTCTGAATCTGGGATCACTGCAAGGCCTTTGGAGACCGGCATTAAGGTAAACTATTATCATGTATTATCTATTATATATTGGCCCGTATTTTCCGATCGGAGGCCTCCGATCTGGAAAAAATCTATGCCCTTACCTTAGTCCAAAGATGTGCGGGTTAGGTTAATTTGGTTTGATGGTTGGTCGCTATGATAAATTGACCCTTAGTGTTAGGGGGATTAAATACGTGGGGTTACGGGGATAGGGTGGGATATGTGTCGGTGCAGGCTCGATGGGCCGAAATGGCCTCTATCTGCACTGTGGGGATTCTGTGATTCTGTATACCTGAGGGCTCCGGAGGTCCGGACATTTCCGCTCCTGGGCCTCTGCGCTACGAAATGCGCAGGGCCCAGGTATCCCAGGGGCGCAGGCGGTTCGCAAGGCATCCCTGGGATCACGTGGGCCATGGGGAACCAATGAAAGAAGGGAATCCCCCTTCATACTTTTGACAGGTCTCTCAGCTTAGACCCATCAAAAGTATGAATGGGGATCACTCAAAAAACACACTAAAACATTAAATAATTTTTTTTTTAAATCACGCTTTTAAAATTAGTTACAATTACATTAAATTAAATATTTTAAACAAAAATCTAATTTTTTGAAAAAAATAATTAAAGTTTTTTACGGGGCTAAAAATAAACTTACCTTTTTTTAAAGTATTTTTAAATTATAAATGAGTGAAAAAAAATTTTTTTTACTTTTTTAAACTCTAATGTATGCCTGCTTTTACCAGGCGAAAGATTTTTAAGGGATTTCAGCAGGCGGAGGTTCTGCAGAAAGCGGAACACTCCACCCGCAGAGGCTCTTCTCCAGAGCAGGCGTGCGATCTGTCAAGAGGATTCTTGACAGATCGGAAATGCCGGTTTTCAGCACAAACACTTCGCATGCCTGAAACCAGCACTTGCAAGGCCTCTACGGGTGTGTACACAGTTCATACACACCCGTAGGGATCGGAAAATACGGGCCATTAAATTTGGTACAGGGAGTGCATGTATCATTCAAAACATTCTAAGTACCTATAGTACCTGTTGCGCCTGTAGGTGGCACTGTGATAGGTATTTTCAATGTTAAAGGTGTCACACTGTATGGCACACAATAGCTCCTATTTGATAGTTAGTTTGTACTGCCCTAAGATTGTGCAAGCTGGCTTCCTGTAAATCACAGAATGCATTCTGAAATTTTTTTTCAGTTGCTATTTTATTCCTCAGTAACTGAAATTTCTAATATTCAAAATCAGGGTTTAAACCATTTCTTTTTAAAATCAATAATTAAATATTTCACAATAATGTGATTACATTTATCCATTGATTTGCCTTTTTTGTTTTTAATGGCTTCATTACATTTTTTATTTGAAGACCTAAGCCTGTCTCAAAAGCCTGAGCTTCGACTGAATATTTTTACCCTGCAACAGTTAAGAGAAAGCTTTCGATCACAAATCTGAGCATGTTCATTTGCAGAGTTTCTCCGCCTGCAATGGATGCAGTAACATGGGTTGAAGGGTCTGTCCTCTCACTCTGTGAGGATTTAAGAGTTTCTTTGCTCTCCCCAAATAAACTTAGAAAGGAGCTTGAGATTGAACTCTCAAAGCTTTTATGTCAGGCAAGCGATGAATCCATATAAATATATTACAATTGTGCTTTCCTATAATGAACTCCTCACAGAAAAACAGAGGCAGCACATGTGAGCATGAACAGGTATTCTCATGTGAGAGACAAGCAATTGGATTAACAATAGCTGTTCGTGATTTTTGTTTACAGTTTAAAAAAACACTAGAGGTTGTTTATAGAAAATTGATTTTTTTTCATCAATTTTGGTTGCATATGTTCCTGTAAAAAATCTTTCCTGAACCATTTTTGAGGCTTAACGATTTTGTATATAAAAACTTGGGAACTGCATTAACAATTAAATTTCGGTGTTTAATGGGGTATTTTTTTGTTTATGGAAATTTATGTTAATTAAAGACTTGATAAGATGGCACACTACCAGTGCTGATTAGCCATACTGGAACATAGGAACAGGAGTAGTCCATTCAGCCCCTCGAGCCTGATCCGCCATTCAATTAGATCATGGTTGATCTATGTCTTAACTATATTTACCTGCCTTCGTTCCATATTGTTTAACAAAAATCTATCAATCTCAGTTTTGAAATTTTCAATTGACCCCCAGCCTCAACAGCTTTTTGAGGGGAAGAGTTCCAGATTTCCACTACCATTTGTGTGAAGAAGTGCTTCCTGACTTCACCCCTGAACGATCTAGCTCTAATTTTAAGTTTATGCCCCCTTGTTCTGGACTCCCCCACCAGAGGAAGTAGTTTACCTCTGCCTACCCAAAAAAAGTCCCTTAATCGTCTTAAACACCTCAATTACATCACCCCTTAATCATAGAATCATGGAATGATACAGCACAGAAAGAGGCCATTCGGCTCTTTGGTGGAGCTATCCAATTAATCCCACTTCCCTGCTCTTTCCCCATAGCCCTGTAAATGTTTTCACTTCAAGTATTTATCCAATTCTCTTTTAAATGTTACTATTGAGTCTGCTTCCACCACCCTTTCAGGCAGTGCATTCCAGACCACAACAACTCGCTGCGTAAAAATCTCGGTTGCCTGAAATTGTTCAATTCCCAGCATTCATGTCCCTCGGCTCGAAGAACACAGAATTACCAGAAAATTATGAAACAGAAATATCTTTTATATGGACTTCCTGATAACAAGCACATTGTTTCTTGCAGTTAGTATCTAGTGTTGTGAAGCTCAAGTGTTTTGTAGAATTTTCCACGTGCAGAAAAGAAATGTATTTAATACGCTAAATTTTTATTTTTTTCTAAAACTCAGATATCTCAAGTGAAAGCAGAGTTTGAAGAAAAATCCTTAAAGACTGGCAACAGGCCTTCCGATGGTCAGAAAGTGGTGACGCCTTGGGCTGATCAGAATAAGAATGCCACCCAGGCAGCGAATCAACAAATGAAGACCGTCACGGAGTGTGTTGAAAAGCAGAAGCTGAGCGCAACAGGTGAACTCTGAATCTCACTCACTGTGAGGTTACTGCTAAACAGATGCCTTAAAGGGTTCCAGTTTGAATCTGTTTGCTATTACAACTGTAATGTAGAAAAACAGTATAGGTTTCCCGCACTGCAGAGAGGTCCCAATTGTGAGGCCTGAAGAACTGATTTGTATAGAGCTCCCATCTGCTTGTGTGTTCGGCCTAAAAATTGGATCGCACCTGAATCAAGGTGTGATCCCAGTGCAGTTAACTTAATTAACTTATAAAATTCTGAAAGGACTGGACAAACTAGATGCAGGAAGGATGTTCCCGATGGTCGGGGAGTCCAGAACCAGGGGTCACAGTCTAAGGATAAGGGGTAAGCCATTTAGGACAGAAATGAGGAGGAATTTCTTCACCCAGAGAGTGGTGAACCTGTGGAATTCTCTACCACAGAAGGCAGTAGAGGCCAATACATTAAATATATTCAAGAAGGAGTTGGATATATTTCTTAAGGCTAAAGGGATCAAGGGATATGGGGAGAAAGCAGGGACAGGGTTCTGAATTTGGATGATCAGTCATGATCGCATTGAATAGCGGAGCAGGCTCGAGGGGCCGAATGGCCTACTCCTGCTCTTATCTTCTATGTTTCTATGCAGTGCTCGCTGCACGCGCCTAATGAGACCATCGGCAGGACCACGGCAAACTGCTCTGCCGGCCTCATTATGATAGTACCAGCGAGCTGCGGGTGTCATTCACGGCCCCAGAGGCGCTCCCTGGTCTCCCACTGGGGGGGGCGGGGACAGCAAGATCGGTCCTCAGAGAGACCGGGGGTGGGGAGGGGGAGGAAGCAGCCAGGAGGGGACTAGCAGTGGCCAGCAGCGACCCGTGGTTTTAATGTGCAGCAGTGCTCCTCCCGGCTCCACATTAAAGTAAGTAAAAGAACTTTAAACTTAACTTTCAGGTGCGGCCTCCAGTGCTCCCTTTAAGGACTGCTGGCTTTGGCTGCTGAGCGCCTAAAGAAACTGACCGCAGCGTGTACAGCGCATGTTGTGGGCATTCACTGTTCAATTTGGCAAAGGGCCTGAAACAGGTTATTTGCGTTTGCAATGGGCCTAACGTCAGTTTCAGGCACATGCCCTGGACGTCTACTGAGCAACCCTAACCAACATGGCGGGCGGCGCACTTCCCATATACCCTGTATATCTCTAATATATTAAAATTTGTATGTGTGTCGTATGCTTCATTGCAAAATATGATGCAAGCATTTCTTATGGGGATTTGCATGTTAATATGTCAACAGTTACCTGTTACACTTACCTGTTATATCCACTAAGAGGCGCTCTAACAGGACAGTCCCAGTTTAATTTTTGGGACTTCAGTAATGCCTGACTGCAACAGCATCATGTAATGATGTGGAGCCTTAATATCTTGAGGTCAAACTTCTGTACAGTTCCTTCTGCAGTGTGGACTTGTATTAATTAATTCCCTGGCATTCTGCAGCAAGCTTTGTGCTAACGGTTTGCTTTTTTTATTGAAATCTATCACCAGTATCAATTGAAACCAAATTTGGAAAGAATCGAACTGAGGCAGATCTAAAAAAATTCATTGAAGAGAAAGACAAACTGGAGAAGGAAAAGGAGCAGCTTCGAAATGAACTGATGCAACTAAGGAAACAGAAGAGGGAGCTGAAGGATGCAATAGCAGTTTGCAAAGGTAGGTGTGACTGGGTGAACAAGAGAATGTGGAAAGTGGCCTCAATGTAAAACTGTGAAATTATACTGAAGATCACGTAACTTCCATATGATCTGAATTATTTCTGTTAATCATATCTTTTACCCTGTTCTGTTAACCTTATCTTGGCTAAGACTGGAATCAAAACTCTCAGTGGACCAGTTAGCTGAAACTGTACAAGTTGATAAACTGGAGTAACAGCCTGATTGGCTCCTTGTTTATAACCATGGAAACAGACCAACAACTGGGGGATTATGTTCAAATCAGTGATGGGTAACAGATGTACTATATGAGATTCCCTTGGCCAATGGCACCAATGTGTATTCATTCCACTTGTCCATTAGTCAAATGGGTGTTTTCTGGGTTCTACAGAACAGGCCTTAAATCTCCAATTTCTCTGGGAAATAAAAAATGTTTTTATTTGAGGTTAAAGCTTCCTTGTATTTTTCTTTGCATTCTTTAATTTCTCTGGGTAGCACTGTTGCCAGCCACCAGGAGGTCCACAAGTACAGCCGAATGACGGCTGTCCTGCCAGTTCTCCCTGGACGCCTGTTGGAATCAATCAGGCTTCCACTTGCTGCTTCTCCACAGTAACAGGGATGAGATTAGCAATGCCATGAGGCGTAGGAGCAAGTTGCCCAACTTGGGTGACTTTGTTAAGACACTTCACTATTGTCAATATTGCCTTTTGCAACACCTTTTTATCGAATACTTTAAAATCTGGAGAAAAAAAAACACAAGGAATTTTACATTGAGGCAATGTAATCTATCCTTAGAGGGGATATAAAAAAAGCTTGATTTTCAGCAGTTCCAAAAATAGAGCCTTTCTCTGCCAAAGAAACTACTCCTACATCTTTAAGTTTAAAGTAGCATTGCCATCCCATTCATTGATACTAGGACACTTAGTGACATAGAAACAGGAGCCTATTCTGCCATTTTGTAAGCCATGGCATGTTTTTATCTTTTTAATCCTAAATGACTGCCTTTTTTCCATGGAGCTGATAATATGGCTCCCACACAGCGCTGTGGGTGCAATGCTGTTCAGACAGTCCGACACATTAATGAGCTAACCTCGCTCAGTAACCCGAATTCAGCTCCTCTATATAATTTATTGGTGCGCTGAACATTTCTCTCATGGCATGCCAGGAGTGCAGGGGATGCTTTATCAGGCACCAGCAGCCAGTGACAGCTGCTGGCTACCCGTTGTCCATCCTGCACGTTCCTGGCATGGGGAGGAAAGGCACCAAGCATGTGGTGGGAGGGCAAGAAGCAAGGATTCATGCGGGTCCTGATGCCAATGGCCAGGGGACCAAAGGCCAGAGATGTCCAATACAAAAGCAAAATACTGCGGATGCTGGAAATCTGAAATAAAAACAGAAAATGCTGGAAATACTCAGCAGGTCAGGCAGCATCTGTGGAGAGAGAAATAGAGTTAACGGGGCTAATTTTATCAATGGGGATGTGATGGAGGCGGGACTGCTGCTTGTCGGGTTTTAGTCCCGCCTCCATCGACGTCCGGCCAACCCACGCTATTTTCCCTTGATTGGCCTTGTTAAGACCGCCCAGCGGGCTTAGAAGACCAATTAAGGGAAAGCCGGTGACAGAGAACGTCAGCGTATGATGTTTCATCTGTCAATATTTTGACAGATGAATTGTCATCGTTTGACAGCTCTGTGAAGCTGTCAAACACTGACAATCTGTCTTCTAAGTTGAGTCCTTGTACTGAAGACTCACTTAGAAAGCTTTCCTGAGCAGAAAGCAGAAGGCTACTGCATTTAAGAATGCAGCGGCCATTCTGCTTTCTCTGCCGGTGAGATGAGGCAGCTCCGCAGCTTAAAGCGATGAAGCCTGGATGAAGAAGCAAAGGTAAATAATCTTATTAAAACACTTTAGACTCACCTCACACACTTACCTCTCCACACTTGCACTCATCACTCACCTGCACACTGGACATTTCGGCCCCTCTGACCCCCGCAGACCCACGGCTCGCCTCGCTGACCCTGGCGAGGTTCAGAGCCGTCGGGAAGCCCACACTTTAGGGCTCAAAATAGGGATTAGCCAACAAACTGCCTGTTAACTACCTGTTAACAGGCAGTTAATTGGCACTAATCCCCTTCCCACCTCGAGGAGACGGGACCCGGCGCGGGTTGGGTACCCGCCTCCTGGGAAGATGGCACGGGGCGGGATGGGGGCGGGATGGGTACTCGCTCCCAGATTCTGCCATTTTCCCGGCAGTCCCGCCTCCATACCCGCCTCCCCAGGGCTGGCAAAATCGCCCCCACCGTTTCAGGTCGATGACCCGTCGTCAGAACTGGAAAAAGTTGGAGATGGAACAGGTTTTTAAGCAAGTGTAGGGGCTGGGAAAGGGGGGGAGAGGAAAGAACAAAAGGGAAGGTCTGTGATAGGATGGAAAGCAGGGGAGATTAAGAGACAAAAGGGATGATGGTGCAAGGCAAAAGGAGATGGTAATGGGACAAGTTAAGAAACAAAAGATGACTCTAGATGAAGTGTAAATGGCACTGGCAGAGATGTCCAAGTTTTTTTTTAATTAAAAGTTGGCCCACCCTTCAGTGCCCATTCCAAATGGGCACTGTGTGGCCAGAGTGCTGCCTAGGCACTCACGTTCTATGATGGGGCAGATGCCTAATTTAAATGAAAGTCAAACAAGCCTAGAGCACCGGTTGTGTGCTCGCTCCCGGCCCCCATTGTTCTTGCCACCTACATTGGGACTTGCTGATTATTTCAAGTGCATTGAAGGCCTCTGTGCCAGCTTTTCTGAGGAACGGGCACTCCAGCACATCAAGTGGTTGGCAACATGTCATCAACCCCCACACATATTGATACTATTAGTACTTAAGTATCTATTTCTATTTCAAATATCTGAATTGGTTCTGCATCTT
Organism: Squalus acanthias; assembly: GCA_030390025.1. Classification (NCBI taxonomy): domain Eukaryota; kingdom Metazoa; phylum Chordata; class Chondrichthyes; order Squaliformes; family Squalidae; genus Squalus; species Squalus acanthias. The sequence goes on from CM059438.1 coordinate 15,853,142, forward strand.
TGGCCTTCTGGGCCAGTGCATTCCACATTCTCACAACCTTTTGTGTGAAGCATTTCAAACCCATTTGTTCTGGATTCCCCTATCTATGTTGTCAGCTACCTTCATTATCCTAGACACCTCAATCAAACCTCCCATAACCGCTTCAACTCTAGGGATTGTAACCCGAGTTTACCCAATTACATGTCATATCTAAATTCCTTCATCCCAGGTATCATCCTGGTGAATCATTGTTAGGACATCCTCCAAGGCCAGTAGATCCTTCCAAAGGAGCAAAGACATAGTCAGTGGCACAGCGACATAATCAGTTTGCACACATCACTGTCGTCCCAGTGGCCAACTTGAGGAACATTGCGCTTCAGAGCAGGTTGGCCCCACATAACAGCAGCAATACACTGCTTTAAATTAAACTGTGACTGCTGAGATTCCCACAGAGACAAATGATTGTTTGCATCTGTGCTGTGCATCAGACTGTTTTATCATGCATGCCAACAAATGCAAATGGAACCCAATGGATGAAATGAAAGGATGATATTTATAGAGTTCTGGTTGTGCCAGTGTTCTGAAGCTAGACTGCAAAAGAAAACAGCAATTACCATTAGCTTCAGGCTGTTTTCTTTGTAGTGAAGGTTCGGGAGCATGTATTATTTTTATATAGAATTTGTGGAGACTGATTTGCTTAAAGAAAATATTAGGAAAGGTTGAGACGAAGGACTGTGGTGCGTGGGTTATGATTTTCTGAATCAGTAAGTGTGCAAAGCTATAAATTAATTCCAGTTGCTATAAATGCACACCTTCGGTTTTTACAGCAGGCAGCTTATAACTTTTAGTTAAGTAACAATGAGCCTTGTCTGAAGCATTGCTGTTATCAAGAGATCACCCATTTACTGTGCCCACAGTGGTGATTCTGATTTTAATCTATATTCGACTCCCTGCTTTTAAAGGCCAAAGCCTACAGATTGCTGTTGGTGATATTAGCTGACGGGCCCTTAAACAAGTTCATTTGACATTTCTCTGCCTGCTATTTTAATGCAGCTGTCAACCTGTTCATTTTAAATGGATTCTGCCTCTCCTAAATTAGCTAATATACGTAATAATTAATGGGAAACCAGTTGAAATTTGACAACGATGTTGAGAGACAGGTGTCACTGTATACTTTAACCCTGAAGTGGAGTTGAGCAAAATTAGCTTTTTGAATAGAACAGGCAGGACCTGCCATTATTTTGTATTCTGATAGTCTGTCCTCCTGTCAGCTCTAGATTCCAACATCCCTCTTTCCATCATAGTTTTTTTTTTGTCGACTTTACCAATATGGTTTTTGCTGCTTTGAATTTTCTTCTCTCAAACTCCAAATTTCCTAATCATTCTTCCTCTTTCCGGCATTCTCACATTGTTCAAACTGTATTCTCATCCCACTTGAACTCCTGTTTGCCATGACCACAGAATTGGGGAACTCCTTTCTCTCTGTCTTCCTTTTCTCCTGCAATCTACAGACTTATTCAAATTTGAACTTGGCACATTCTAATCTCTACTTGATTTACCATATCTGAGAATCATACAACACAGAAGGAGGCCATTCAGGCCATCGTGTCTGTGCCTGCTCTTTGAAAGAGCTGTCCAATTAGTCCCACTCCCCTACTCTTTCCCCATTGCCCTGCACATTTCTCCTTTTCAAGTATTTATCCAATTCCCTTTTGGAAGTTACTATTGAATCCTCTCCCTCCACCCTTCCAGGCAGTGCATTCCAGATCATAATAACCTGCTGTGTAAAAAAAAAAATTATCCTAATTTCTCCCCCCCAGCCCCTCCCCCCCCCCCCCCCCCACCGGCTACCAGATCTTTTGCCAATTATCTTCAATCTGTGTCCCCTGGTTACCGACCCTCCTGCCAGCGGAAACAGTTTCTGCAATCCTACTTTTTTCAATCTAGGCGTTGTCCTGCACTATAGGCATTTGCAATTCAAGTAAGTTTCTCAATAATAAATAAAAAATGTATTGTATTATAGTCCACTGTAGCATAGGCTGACCTGTTGATAATAAACAAGGTTTTTCAAGACGAAACCTTGCTCCTAACTGAAATGACTGCAATGAAAATTCCACCATGCTACTGTTACTACAAGGGAGTTGAATTGTTTTTCAAGAGCAGGGGAGTTCTCCCCATTGTCCTGGCCAATATTTATCCTTCAACCAACATTCACTAACAACAGATTATCTGGGCATCATCTCATAATGTGGGGCCTTGCTGTGTGCAGATTGGCTGCCGCGTTTCCTACAGTACAACAGTGACTACACTTCAAAAGTACTTCATTGGCTGTAAAGCACTTTGGGAGGTCCTGAGGTCGTGAAAGGTGCTATAGAAATGCAAGTTTTAAGCAACTTACATTTGAGTAGAATCATATTTTTTTTTTTGTTAAATATTTCAGATAAGCAAGTTCTCTGCACTCAGGAGGAGAGGCTGCGGCAGATTGAAGAAGAATGCAAATCAAAGGAGAACAATAGGGTCGACCTGGAGCTCAAACTGGTAACAGTGAAGGAGAACTTGAAAAAGGCTGAGTCAGGACCAGTGACATTGGGAACAACTGTGGATGCCAGTCACTTCGACAATCTAAGCTCAAATGTATGTTATAGTTTTAACAATTGAATTAACCTGTTAATAACAAATTGTTGGCCATTAACAATTCATTCATTTTAATCTCCATGAGAACCACGTCGAATATAAGAAGTCGTTTTTGTAACAGTGTAGCGTTCATTTTCTGCTCTTTTGCAGTTAGTTACGTGTACCTTTGTCCTTTTGAGGAGGTTATTTGTCATCCGTCATACTGCAGTGTGAAGCAGAATTTGGGGCAGTTGATTTTCAAAAGCAGTTGGCGTTTCTGTGCTGTTGGTGAAATGCGTTTTGCACAGCCAGTCAGCATTTTCAGGGAAGCGTCTGCTTGACTGTTTTTGCAGACAACACTCGGCGTCTCTCCTCGCTCCAAGCCCTGGCACTGCTTCAAGGGATTGGACGCTGCCGCACACTGCAGGTGGGAATTCTCGCAAGATCTGGAATCCTGCCCAGAGATTGCAGTGGCACCCAATCCCCTGCAGCAGGAAGAAGTAGGAACTGGGAAAGGGGAGGAGAGTGTCTGCATGTACTGGAGCTAGGGAAAGAGAATGGCAATTTAAATTGAGGGAAAGGGGGAGGAAAGCAAGTCTCATTTGAGGGTGGGATAGAGATAAGTGTACTAGTTTGAATTGAGGAGCGAGAGAGGGAGAAGAGTGTCAGCATTCACTGGGATTGGGGAAGCAGAGTGGCAGCATTCACTGGGATTGAACATACGAAATAGGAGCAGGAGTAGGCCATAAGATCATGGCAGATCTTCTACCTCAACTCCACTTTCCCGCCCTATCCCCATATCCCTTGATTCTCTTAGTGCCTAAAAATCTATCGATCTCTGTCTTGAATATACTCATTGACTGAGCATCCACAGCCCTCTGGGGTAGAGAATTTCAAAAGATTCACAACCCTCTGAGTGAAGAAATTTCTCCTCATCTCAGTCCTAAATGGCCGACCCCTTATCCTGAGACTCTGCCCCCTAGTTCTAGACTCTCCAGCCCGGGAAAAACAGCCTTTTCGCATCTACCCTGTCAAACCCTCTATGAATTTTATACCTTTCAATGAGATCACCTCTCATTCTTCTAAACTCTGGAAAATATAGGCCCATTTTACTCAATAATTCCTCACTGGAATTGAGGAAGCAGAGTGCCAGCATGAATGGCACAGTGCCTTCAGGAATTGAGGGGAGAGAGGAAGAACATCAGCATGAATTGAGGGGAGAGAGGAAGAACATCAGCATGAATTGAGGGGAGAGAGGAAGAACATCAGCATGAATTGAGGGGAGAGAGGAAGAACATCAGCATGAATTGAGGGGAGAGAGGAAGAACATCAGCATGAATTGAGGGGAGAGAGGAAGAACATCAGCATGAATTGAGGGGAGAGAGGAAGAACATCAGCATGAATTGAGGGAAGGCAGAAAAGACAGTGAGTTTGAATTGAGTAAGAAGAATGTAAGAATGAACTGCTACTACTTTCGTATGACGGGAAAAGATGTCTAGTTTGGCTATCTATGAACTGAGGAAAAGGAGCAGAAAACGAACAGTTTGAACTTAGGGAAGAGATATAACCCGGAGATGGGGAATAAAACTGCCTGTGTCATTGTGACAACCATATTAACAATTTTAAAACAATTTTACAATTAGATATAGCAACAGAGAATACCAAAACATATCCACAGTAGCCCACAACTTCTCTCTGAGAAATGAAGCAAATTGCCTGTAATTCTTGCCTCAACTGTCAGGTATACCAGTGATCAAATGTTGGGTATACCAGCAGCCTACGTTATTACAAGCCCATGCCCCACTGCAATTTAGGCCTGGCTTTTAAGTTGGTAGCTTTTTTGAAGCTGTTGGTCAGCTTTTGTGTATCTTTTGCAGCTTGTGTTTCTAATTTTAATGCCATTACAAGAACACTTGTAGTATACCAGCGGGAAGGAATTTGAGGGTTCAATAACTTCACAAACAGAAAGAAACGTGGATGCAGTGAACTCCGACAGTCTAACCTTTTCGGGTAAATTTATTTTTGTTTGCAGTGAGGGAGATTCAATGAGAGAGAAATGTACACAAGGAAGTAAGGTCCAAGATTTCATCGTAAGTCTTGTTGCTTTCCTCAGGCTAAACCCTCCAATCTGAATAACACTCCCGACAACTCACCTGTGAACTGTGCTGCAGCCTTAAAGAATAGACCATTATCTATTGTGCAATCTGGAAAGGGGACCGTCCTACAAAAAGCAAAGGTATGATTTCCAGTACCTTAAATACATCAATTACCTCAAGATTTCTAAGTGAACGCCTATAATTAAAGCAATTATAATTTCCTACTGTCTACCATTTTGTTTCTGCCAGGAATGGGAAAAGAAAGCTACCAGCTAGAAAATATTTTGAATGAGGATGGACTATAAAAGCAAAAAACTGTAGCCTTTGGAACTGACAGATATTTTTGTTCATCTATTCATGGAAGGCAGATATAGAAAGCCACTAGTACTTGGCACACTTTTTCATATATGAAAGCTTCTACTGCCCCAGTCATCAACAGGAACTCACATACTAACATCATGGACCATTACTACAAAGCATCTGAAGATTTTGGAGGCTCTTTATTTCAGCGTTGAAAATTGTATGCTTAAGAAAACTGTGGGTATAACTTCTAGCAAACGTTAATGTTTAGCAACTAAATACTGTCTTAAGTCATTCAGTACAACAAATGTCTGATTGATTTTTTTTGGTGCTTACAAGTCCTGTGACATAAGGAATATTTGACTTGCAAGTTAAAAATTCCTGTTTATTCAAATATTATTACATGATGATGCCCTGAGACAGTTGAGTAGTATGAAAGAAGCACTCCATCCTGTTCCTAAATATTAGAACTAATTTAGGGCTGTGGAGATAGTTTGAGACTGAAATATCAAGCTCAGGGTTCAATTCCAGTCTTCTTTGACATTCCAGGTAGCTTGCCTGCGAAGGCTGAATCTTACTAGTTCTTGCTAGGCTGTTCTTGCTAGGCTGCCAGATACAGCTCTCCGTAGTAGCAGAGAAACCCATCATTGAGAGTAATAATAGGTCAGGCTAGCCCTGCCTGTGGAAATCCCTCTCATTAAGTGGTTGACAACAAGAGTTGCATAGAAATCAGTGATAGAGACAATATCATCTTCTGTAGATCAAATAGAACATTTTGCCTGTGGCTCGTGGTGTCTAAATGCGGCGCAAAAGAAGAAACTTTCTTTTTACAAAAGCAAAGAGTTTCACAAAAAAAAAACATGGCAATTGAACAAAACTGTAAAGAAAAAACGCAAAAGCCTCTGTCTATCTCTTGCCAACTTTGATACTACTCAGCTGGCTGTACTTCCAGCAGCACTGTCTCACATTAATTCCGTTTATAATCAGAAATTTCTGGCATGCAATCCCTGATGACATGGCACCTTTTAAAATTTGTGATTTCTTTTTTCTCTCTTTGCAAAATTGTAAATACATATACTTACTTGTGAACAATTACAAAAGCACATTTGTTATATACCAGTAACAGAAATATAAAGGGAGAATTAGTTATGCCAGATTTCTTGAAATAAATAATATTTTTCCCCATATTCTAACTCGGCAGTTGGTGTATTTAATTCAGCAGTTGCTGAAGACAGTGATGCATGCAGTTTAAACTCAGTGAATGGTGGTTCTCGTGTCAATTAAATATTATTTATATATGTGTGTGACAATACCAGGTGAGTGATGTTATGAACACACGTTTTCATTTGCATAATTTTTCTATATTTACTCCATTTATTCGGTTATTGGAATTCATTTCCTGCTGGCTTGTCTCTACAGTTATTGCATTTAGAATGGTTTTTTTTAAATAATATTTTTCCTGACAGTTTAAATTTCCAACTGAGACTTACTAGGTCTGTAAATATTCCAGAACTATAAATGTGAGATTTCCATTTTCGAGAGATGTGCTCCTTTCTGTTTTTCTTTGTTCAATAGACTGAGAACAACAACTTTTATTTTTATAGCGCCTTTAACAAAGCAAAATGTCTCAAGGCGCTTCACAGGAGCGTCATCAAATAAAATTTCACACCGAGCCACAGGATATTAGGACAGCTGACCAAAAGCTTTGTTAAAGATGTAGGTTTTAAGGAGTGTCTTAAAGGAGGAGAGAGAAAGAGAGGCGGAGAGGTTTAGGGAGGAAATTCCAGAGCTTAGGGCCTAGGCAGCTGAAGGCACGGCCGCCAATGTTGGAGTGATGAAAATCGGGATGTGCAAGCAGGCCAGAATTGGAGGAGCGCAGAGATCTCGGAGGGTTGTAGGGCTGGAGGAGTTTACAGAGATAGGGAGGGGCTAGGCCATGGAGGGATTTGAAAACAAAGATGAGAATTTTAAAATCGAGGCGTTACCAGACCGGGAGCCAATGTAGGTCAGCGAGCACAGGGGTGATGGGTGAATGGAAGTTGGTGCGAGTTAGGATATGGGCAGCAGAGTTTTGGATGAGCTCAAGTTTACGGAGGGTGCAAGATGGGAAGCCGGTCAGGAGAGCATTGCAATAGTCGAGTCTAGAGGTAACAAAGTCATGGATGGGGGTTTCCGCAGCAGATACAATGAGGCAGGGCTGCAGATGGGCGATGTTATGGAGGTGGAAGTAGGCGGTCTTGGTGATGGATAGGATATGGGGCTTCTTACTGATACTAGTGCCTTTACCAGCCCCTGCCCAACACCTAACCAATGAGATACAGCATGAGAAATGTTAATTGGCTCAGTTAAAATCCTTTAAAAATATTTGTTGTTTACTAAAACATATTATAATTACAAAATATTAAGTTTAACATGTAATCTCTGCTTGTGATCTTCACAACACAATAATAACATCCTTTACTGTACCAGCACACTGAGAATAGGCAGCTTGCTTTAAAGGATGAGACACCAGGTCCATTCAGCAGTAGACATTGCCAGTGTGAATTTTGTATCGACATCTTTCTTTTTTGGTCCTTTACAGCTTTCACAATCTGAAAACAGAGAGCTGTGGTGAATGTGGTAAATGGACAAAAGAACCAGAAGCGATATGAGAATTTTTTTCTTTATGTAACGAGTGGTTAGGATTTGGAATGCACTGCCTCATAGGGTGGTGGATTCAGATTCAATAGTAGCCTTCAAAAAGGAATTGAATTGGGTGCAGAGGAGATTTACCAGAATGGTTCCGGGGTTGGGGGATCTTACCTACAAGGACAAGTTGGAGAAGCTGGATTTGTTTTCATTAGAGCAAAGGAGGTTGAGGGGTGATTTGATAGAGGTGTACAAGATTATGACGGGTTTGGATAGGCTAGACGGGGAAAGGCTGTTCCCACTAGTTGATGGTACAAGGACTAGGGGACACAGATTTAAGGTTTTGGGCAAGAGATACAGAGGGGATGTGAGGAAAAACTTTTTTACGCAGCGAGTGGTGAGGACCTGGAACTCGCTGTCGACTGAAGTGGTGGAAGCGGAGACACTCAATGTTTACAAGGGGAGACTGGATAGGCACTTGAGGGAAATAAACTTGCAGGGCTACGGGGATAGAGCGGGGGAATGGGACTGATTGGATTGCTCTGCAGAGAGCTGGCGCGAACTCGATGGGCCGAATGGCCTCCTTCTGTGCCGTTATGACTCTATGAATAAATACTTGAATGGGAAAAAATTTGCTTCTGGTTCTTTTGCCAATCACCTTAAACCTGTGCTTGCTGGTTATCGACCCTTCTGCCATTGGAAACAGTTTCGCTTTCTCTACTCTTCCTAAACCCTTCATGATTTTAAGCACCTCTATCAAATCTCCTCTTAGCCTTCTCTGCTCTAAGGAGAACAACCCCAGCTTCTGCAGTGATATGGGGAAAGTGCCAGAGAGTGGGACTAGCTGGATTGCTCTCAGAACGATCCACCGCAGACTTGATGGGCCAAATGGCCTCCTTCTGTGCTGTACTATTGTATGATTCTATGCTTCCTGGGCTCAAACAGTAGCTGCTAACTTCCATGGTTGCTGACACACTACTTGGTGATGCAATGGTTGTTACAAATTATTTAGTTGTTTTATTTCACTATGAGTGGACACATAGAGCAACAGTTATTATCAGATTCACTTTGCTGAAATAAAGAGCACGCCACCCTTTCCCACATCAATGAGATGTTCTATTTAACTTAAACAAGATGGATTCTAACTTTCCTCCAACATTTCCAATCAGTTTACCCCAGTGGAGGACCTCACAGCTTTTTCTTTAACAAACCCTGGGAGACTTCCTGCTTCAAAAACCTTCACTCTATTTCACAGACAGACAGGGATCAAAGGGCTTTCCAACACAATGAGGACAATTTTCAAGTAACGTCCAAAATGGATGCGACGTTGGTGGAGTGGCCGTTAGTGCTGGCTTGAGCTTCCTTAACGTGAAGCCGGTGAGGTGTTGGTGCCAACAGGACGTCCCGCTGCAGCTCATCGGTTATGGGAGAACCGGAAATTGGCTGGCTCCCACGCTGGGCGGAGGGGTGGTTGATCCTGGGAGGAGCCTCAAGTGGGCCAGCACCAGCCCATTGGAGGAGCCCAGTAATTCACCACAAAAGAAACTGAACGCTTCCTCAGCCGTTTTTTTGAGCAGCCTCCAGCAGTCCCTTCAAGGACCATTGGTTAGTCTGCTTCACACCTGCACAGCGCACGCTTCACCCATTGGTGCCTGAAAATTGCAATCCGGGTCCTACAACTGCGTAACGCCCCGATTTGCATATTTGAGCAGCCTCCCGCCTGTTTCGGGGGGCCAGAGGCTTGCCCGCCTGAAAATGAAGGGTTTAGGTAGAGTAAAGAAAGCGAAACTGTTTCCAATGGCAGAAGGGTCGATAACCAGCAAGCACAGATTTAAGGTGAGCGTCAATGGGATAATTGAGTTCCCACCCTCTCGCCTCCGTCCCCCGATTTTAAATTGGTGGCTGCCTGTTTTTAAGCAAGAAATAGGTCACCAGCAGTAGAAAATCGCCCCAATGCACGTGAGGTGTTCTCTGATTACATAGATAAGCTAATAAATTGTTTAATGTTTAATCTCTGGGAAAACAACTTCCATTTAGCATACGAACCACCTTTCATCTAGGTGCCTTTTTTAAACTTGCGGGAATACACTATGCTTAAAAAAAATTAAAAGTAAGTCATATTTTCAAATCCATTCTGTGGAAAATGGTTGAAACAAATCCTGAAACATGACAGTCGCTATCCTTGTGTAATGGATTTATGAGTTTAGGTTTAGCTTGGTTCCTAGTTTTATTTTATAGTAAGTTTAGAGCCAATAGACATTTGGGCTGCGATTTTACTTTACTTTACAGCGGGTCTGTAGCGGGCAACATCGGTGGCGGGTCCCGACCCCGCTGCTGGCTCCATCCCGCTGTCTGAAATGAATTTTTCATTGATTGGGCTTGTTAAGCCCGCCCAACGCGTTTCCCGGCCAATTAGAGGAAGCGGGTCTGGTGATGTCATTTGATGACGCGTCATCAGCCGGTTTCCTTAAAGGGACCATGGCCAACTTTATTTTGACATTTGTGCTGTCAGTGTTCTACAGCATTGAGGTGCTGCAAACACTGACGAGCACTGCACAAAGGCACAGGGCTGCACCCAGTCTCTCCCATGACTCCCTCCATATGCTTATGGAGGGAGTCGCAGCACACAGGGAGGTCCTCTTCCCTTCCCATTGGCGGAAGGGACCTCCCCAGGAGATCAACACAGCCTGGTTGCACATTGCAGAGGAGGGCACAAGCAGGGATGTGGTCAGGAGGACCTGGGTGCAGTGGCGCAAACCTTTCAATGATCTCAGTAGATCACAAAACGTTACTACAAAGCCACACTGAACCTCATCCTGCTGTGCCTCTGATCACATCCCCATCACTCTGCCTTCCCTACCCTGCTCCTACTCACACCAACTTACCTTGCACCTCCACCCATCCCTCTCTCTATCTACATTATCACTTTCCCATCTCACTAGCCACCCCTCACACTCGCCCTCATCCTACTGCAATCATACCAACTAACAACACACAAGGGTAGGCACTTGGGTGTTTTATGCAATGTTCATGTAAAGTTTCTATTAATGTGGTGTCAAACATTAAAACCTTTATTTTCAACACTTTGTGTTCTTGGACAGATTTGTGTGCACCTTTGGAAGTGGCTTAATGAGTTGCAGTGAATGGTGAGACATAACGGTACCCCCCCCCCCCACCCCCCCCCCCTAATGGTGAAGAGTGTGAAAGGAATGGCTTGGGCATTGTAGGGATGCTTTATGGTGTTGGTGTGAGGTGGTGCCAACCTGGCACATCATGTGGCAGCCAGGGTGTGCAGCATCAAGTGAAGTAAATCTGGCCATGGTAAGGCCATCCCAGGCCTCCCAGGCAGCAATGTGGTTGGGTGCTGATGCCCTCTGTCCTGTGCAGCATCAGTTGATTGCGGAGAAGGTAGTGGGGAAGCTTTTAGAAACAGTAATCAGGGACAAAGTTAACAGTCACTTGGATAGGTGTGGATTAATTAAGGAAAGCCAGCACGGATTTTTTAAAGGCAAATCGTGTTTTTTGGTGAGGTAACAGAGAGGGTTGATGAGGGTAATGCGGTTGATACATGGATTTCAAAAAGGCATTTGACAAAGTGCCACATAATAGGCTTGCCAGCAAAGTTGAAGCTCATGCAATAAAAAGGACAGTGGCAGCATGGATACGGAATTGGCTAAGTGACAGGAAACAGAGAGTAGTGGTGAACGGTTGTTTTTCGGACTGGAGGAAAGTATACAGTGGTGTTCCCCAGGGGTCGCTTCTAGGACCACTGCTTTACTTGGTATATATTAATGACTTGGACGTGGGTGTAGAGGGCACAATTTCAAAATTTGCAGGTGACACAAAACTTGGAAGTATATTGAACAGTGAGGAGAAGAGTGATAGACTTCAGGAAGACATAGACAGGCTGGTGAAATGGGCGGACACGTGGCAGATGAAATTTATCACAGAAAAGTGTGAAGTGATACATTTTGGTAGAAAGAATGGGGAGAGGACAAATAAACTAAATGGTACAATCCTAAAGCTGGTGCAAGAACAGAGAGATCTGGGGGTATGTGTGCAAAAATCGTTCAAGGTGGCAGGGCAGGTTGAGAAAGCAGTTTAAAAGGCTTACGGGATCCTGGGCTTCATAAATAGAGGTATAGAGTACAAAAGTGTGGAAATTATGATGAACCTGTATAAAACACTGGCCCATATTTTCCGATCCCTACAGGTGTGTACGAGCTGTGTACGCACCCGTAGAGGACTCGCAAGTGCTGGTTTCAGGCATGCGAAGCACATGCGCTGAAAACTGGCACTTCATATCTGTCAAGAATTCTCTTGACAGATCATCCGCCTGCCCGGGAGAAGGGCCTCTGCGGGTGGAGAGTTCCGCTTTCCGCAGAACCTCCGCCCACTGAAAACCTTTAAAAATCTTACGCCTTACGCAGGCTTCCTGCGTGCGGAGGCCTCCGATCATGAAAAGATCTACGGACTTACCTGAGGGCTCCTGAGGTCCGGACACTTCTGCTCCTGGGTCTCTCCAAACTCGAAATGTGCAGGGCCCACGTATCCCAGAGGCGCATGAAGTTCGCAAGTGTCCCTGGGATCACGTGGGCCATGGGGAGCCAATAGGAGAAGGGAATCTCCCTTCACACACTTGACAGATAGACCTGTCAAATATACGAATGGAGATCACCCCAAAACATAGTAAAACATTAAATAAATTTTAAAAAACTATCAGATTTTTAAAATTAGTTGAAATTACAATAAATTAAATATTTTAAACAAAAATTTAATTATTTGAAAAAAATAATTAAAGTTTTTACGGGGCTAAAAATAAACTTAACTTTTTTTAAAGTATTTTTAAATTATAAATCAGTAAAATATATATATTTTTTTAACTTTTTCAACTCTTATCCTGGTAAAAGCAGGCCTTTTACCAGGCGTAAGATTTCTAAGGGTTTTCTGCGGGCGGAGGTTCTCCAGAAAGCGGAACTATCCGCCCGCAGAGGCCCTTCTCCAGGGCAGGCGTCCGATCTGTCAAGACCATTCTTGACAGATCGGAAATGCCGGTTTTCAGCGCACGCGCTTCGCATGCCTGAAACCGGCATTTCCGATGTCCCTACGGGTGTGTACACAGCGCGTATACACCCGTAGGCATCGGAATATACGGCCCAATGTAATTTTAACTAGTTTTAAATACGTGATTTAAAAAAAAAATTATTTAATGTTTTAGTGTGTTTTTTGAGTGATCCCCATTCATACTTTTGACGGGTCTAAGCTGAGAGCCATGTCAAAAGTATGAAGGGGGATTCCCTTCTTCCATTGGTTTCCCATGGCCCACGTGATCCCAGGGACGCTTGCGACCTGCCTGGGATACCTGGGCCTCTGCGCACGCGGACCAGGAGAGGCCCAGGAGCGGAAGTGTCGGGACCTACGAGGCCAGCAGGTAAGTTCGTAGATTTTTTCCAGATTGGAGGCATCCGCACGCAGGAAGCCTCCGATCGGAAAATCTGGGCCATTGGTTCGGCCCCAACTGGAGTACTGTGTCCAATTCTGGGCACCACACTTTAGGAAGGATGTGAAGGCCTTAGAGAAGGTGCAGAAAAGATTTACGAGAATGATTCCAGGAATGAGGGAATTCAGTTACGTTGATAGACTAGAGAAGCTGGGGTTGTTCTCCTTGGAGCAGAGAAGATTGAGAGGAGATTTGATAGAGGTGTTCAAAATCATGAGGGGTCTGGACAGAGTAGATAGAGGAAAACTGAAGGGTCGAGAACCAGAGGACACAGATTTAAAGTGATTGGCAGAAGAACCAAAGGCAACGTAAGAAAATCTTTTTTACGCAGCGAGTGGTTAAGATCTGGAATGCACTGCCTGAAAGGGTGGTGGAGGCAGACACAATCTTATCTTTCAAAAGGGAGTTGGATAAGTATCCGAAGGAAAACATTTGCAGGGCTACAAGGAAAGGGCAGGGGAGTGGAACTAGCTGAGGTGCTCTTGCAGAGAGCCGGCACAGGCTTGACAGGCTGAATGGCCGCCTTCTGTGCTATGACCATTCTATGATAAGGTTGGTGGTATTGTTGGTGCTGCTGGTGTGCCTGGTGCTGCTGGTGTTGGGGCTGATTGTGGTGGGATCTGAGAACCAAGGTGAGAGAATATGAAGGGCACCCATGCTGATGGAATAGATGGCAGGTGAAGTAGAGATGACAGAAGCGATCAGTCAATGGTAAGAGACGTAATGAGGTCAGACTGGATGGAGACATGTGTAAAGACTTGCAACATGGTGAATCTGTGTGGAAATGCAGTGAGGAAGAGCTTGTGGCTGAGGGAAGATATCTCTGTAAGGTGGGAGCTTTGACTTTACATTTGAAGCTGTCAACTCAACAACTGATTCAATGGCCACTGACTTCCCACCTCAGCTTCACAGACGTGGTCTAGCAACAGCATGAAACCCGTGGGCGAGCTGTCAAAATCAAAAGGTAAGTTTAAAACCATTGTTAAGTGGCTGTAAACAAGCCACTAATCATTTAAATTGGCTCCCCCGCCGCTGCCTGTCAGGTCTGCTCAGTGCTGGCAGACCCGACATCGGGAAAGGCAAGTGTGTGCGATTTGACAGTGGATTCCTGACCTGCTGTCAAAAATATCGAATTTCCCACCCAGCCCGCCACCAATCCTGCCCGCTGACCCCTCAGAAAATTCCAGCCTTGGTTACAGAAAGGGCTTGATTTTGCCATTGGGGGCGGGCTGGGGCGTGTCAGGTGGTTTTTGCGTCAGGACCCCGACTCCGATGTGAAGTGGGAAAAAAGTGCGATTTTGCCCTAATTGGACACTTGATTTCCAGCGTGTGGGAACCCCTGGCCCAATTAGTCTTTCCATCCTGAAAGTCGCCTCCGATGACGTCATTAATGCTGCTGGATTTAAGGCCTGCAAGCAGCCTTGCATCTTCTGGAGACTTTAAACTTTATGCCCATTGTTCTGATCACTTCATTCAGTAACTATGTCCAGCAGTAGGCCAAAGTGTGCTCCAAGGTTCGATGAGGCCTTCCTCCAAGCTCTGGTGGAGGGAGCAAGATCAAATAAGGAGGTGCTCTTCCCTTCCTCAGGGAGGAAAAAGCCTCCCCAGCAGACTAAAGCTGTGTGGATGCAAGTGGCTCAGGAGGTCAATGCCATCTCTATGTGCCGCAGAACCTGGCTGCAGTGCAGGAAGAGGTTTCATGACCTTCTCCGCACAGGAAAAGTGAGTATGACTTTCCCATCACCCTCAATCTGATCCCCATCGCCTCTCCTCACCAGCACTCTGCCAACCTCTTCCTCCACATCCCACTTGACACTTACATCCCTGCACCCTTACCCATTCCCTCTCTCTCTCTATGGTCACATTCACTTAACTATTCGACCATACAGCCCTCACACTCCCTATCACTGTGATGCAATGACAACAACTTACAACACACAGGGAGGGCCCTTTGTCTCCTTCTAAGCCATCTATGCTATGGATTCTCTACACTCACTCCTTCATTCTCACTCAAACTCCACTTGTGTCCCTCATTGCAGGAAAAGAGAGCCCACAATAAGAGGGAAAGAATGAGGACAGAGGAGGGCCACCCTCAGTAGCCCAGCTCACCACAGAGGAGGCGGCCCTGGAAATCGCCAGTGTCGAGGAAGATTCGCAAATGGGGGACGGACAGACGGGCGCATCACAGCAAGCTGGTGACAGAATAGTTTGGCATCATAGAATGGAGGAGTCCATCGCGAACATGAGCAGAGCCTTTGTGGAGGCATTGGCGCATGAACGCATCACCACGGAAAGGCTGGCAACCTCCGCAGAAAGGATGGTTACAGTAGAGGAGAGGATGGCTACGGCCATGGAGAAGCTAAGTCGCCAGAGTGTTGAAAACATGGTCATTGTTCAGAATAGACTGGCATCTCTTGAGGAGCGATGGTCAGCTATTGAGCATAGAAACCAGACCTTCATGGAAGTCCTCTGGAGTAGGACTTCCAGTGCAAAAACGGGTCCTCATGGCCCCCCTGAAGTGCAGCAAGGTGCTGTCAAGCCACTTGCTAGCTCTGAAGTGGGGCTGACCCATGAAAGGGATGTTGGTGGCAGACAACAAGGAAGTGGGGGCTCCTTTCCAAGTGCTCACATGACCATGCCACTGCAAAGCCCTCGGTCAGAGCCCCACCAGAGTCCTCACCCAACTGAGATGGGCGTCTCATCCCCTGCACAGCCGCAGGAGCAGCAGACTGTTGCCGAACCCTCACAGGTTCACAACCCCAGAGGACGGCCGCCAAAGGTGTCGAGACAGGAGCAGCAAGAAAGTGAGCAAGGGGCCTCCACATCTGCTGAAGCCACAGGGGAAGCACTATGTAGGAGCACGCGTAAGAGGAAGATAAAGCACAAGTAGTCACAAGGGTAGTCACTTGGGTGTTATGTTGTGTTTATTTTTGAAATGCCATCAGTTGCTTGTTGTGATAAAAAAAATTCTGATGGCATGTGTCATTTCGCAAATGGGAATTCCATATTGAGGGCTTAGAGCGACTTGCAATTGTCAGTATGGTGGTCAGAGTGATGGGAATCCGCAAGTTCTTGTCCATTGTCGATGCTCTGGTAAGAAGGTGCGAGGCAAAAGTGTTTGATTGTGCAGGCGAAGCAAATCTGGTCAACATGAGTACGTCCCTTGCATCCCGGGCAGCAATGTGGTCACACACTGGCGCCTTCCGGCCTGTGCAGCTTCAGGTGGGTGAGCAGCAGCTTGGCGCTCCTGTTGTTGCTGCTGCTGTTGGTGCTGCTTTTGTTCATGGTTCTGTTGCTGCCACGGCTGGTCTTCGTCCGAATCTGATGTCCAGGAGGAAAGGAAATAAATGGTTCCCATGCTTCTGGTATATGCCTCAGTTGAGGAAGCGCTCAGTCAAGGTGGGGAGAGGGGTTTCCCAGGAGGTCACACTGGAGATGGGTGTCAGGCGCCAAACTTCCACAACAATGAGTAGGCCTGCTAAAAGTTCCCCCAGACCTGAGACAACAAAGTCCTGCCACCTGCAAATGATCATTGGTGAAAACTCCTTTTTAATGGTGGAGCTGCAGCTGTTAGTAAGCAATCCACTTGTGAGGCCACCAGGATTAACCAGCGTGTTCCAGAGGAGACGTGCAGGACGGGGGGAAAAGTGTTAAAATCAGAAAGGCCTCTCAAAATGGGATTATAGAGGCACTTAACTGGTTGTTAAGGGCTATCCCGCCTCTTGGAGGCGGGATGGAAATGGGGTCTGAAACCCCGAATCTGGGAAAATTGCTCGGAGGCGGGCTGGAGGTGGGATCGGAGCCGCCCGCCATTTTTTGCGATTTTAACACCTCCCACGCCTCCAATCTCGCCTCCTCAGGCCTGGCAAAATTGAGCCCAAAGTCTCTGATCCATTCCAATACATTAGAGAACTGGAATGCTGGTTGATAAGCTTTGAGCTCTTGATCAAAACCAGCTGCATTCCACTTTCTTGCTCATTCATTCTTGTTTCCTTTTTTTCCCCATGTAAACCTTCTCACTTTTGAATTACAATTGACTACAAGAGAACCACAGGCGGAGGAGCGGTAAAGGTAACCAGACATTTGACTAATTGAACCCTTCCCCACAGCATCAGATCACCTCCGCATTCCAAGTCGGTTTTGTTAGCAGCAAATGTGTTCATAGTTCAGTGTTGCGATATCTTCAATGAGGGGCATGCTGCCAGATACTCCAATACTTAATTGAGGTATTTTTCATACAAGCAAGGTCTTCCCCAAAGAGTTTTTCAAGTTAAAAAGCGGTTTGCTGTCAGTGACGGAGCTTTTAATCAATATAAATGTGGGGTTGTATCATTTTCGTGTAATCTACGGTATTGGTCTTTGATGAAAGTACGTGTGTGGGGCCTTCTACGTGGTAGCGCAGGTTACATTAAATGAGAGCTGGACTGGAGAGAGGAACTGATACACGAAGGCCTTGAAACTAAGCTGTGGGATGAATTCCTTTGTCAGCTGTTTTAGTAGCGACATTTTAAACAAATGAACACTGCTGCTAATATAGCAGACAAAGGAACTCCAGATGAACATGTTCCACATTCCTAAGATGTTATCCTATAGCATAATTTCAAGGCCAAAGAGATTTGAAATTAAAATTCTACATGTGAATTAGATTAGTGATGATAGACAAGTGAGGTGCCCTGGGTTAATGTTTGAGTGGCATTTTTCTCAAGGATTTGCGTTTGGTAAATCTCAGGATTTGAAATGAGCCAGAAAATCTGGATTGGTGATTACAGCCTTGAGAATTATGTTGGGTTTCGAGTTGTGGAAACTGAGAAGTGGCGAAGCTAGGGATAAATTATATCAACTTTTTATGAGGAAGGGGAGGAACACAGACAGAGCACTGAGTGTGCAAGAAGTTTGGATTTGTACGGTGTAAAAATATAACAAGACTATAGTTCTCACTGACAAGATCCGTTCATTTTTCTAAGATTGATGTTTAAAAAGAGGAAAGTGAAACTGACATGAGAGTTCTTAAAACAGGGACCTGTGACCCTAACGTCACAAGCCTTAATAATCAAGCCTTCGTGGTCCAGACAGCACAATCCTATTTCCTCTTCGCTGGCTTGTCCTATTTGAATGTCGTGGACGTTTGGAAAGAACTGATTTTTGCACTGATGCCTCATTGATGGATACATCCTAAATCAGAACACCAAGTAACATCAGCAGGGTGATACATGTGCAAATTAATGGGAACATAGATTTAAACTTTACATGTGGTTCCCCGAGGTGCTATGATACATATCCACGAGGCTCATGAAGAAAAAGGCTTGGACCCCACCTGTCCAGAAGATTGGCCAGAGCTGTGTGATGATTTCAGCCACTGTGAGAAGGGCAGGGTAAACCAGAGTTCAGCCACTGATCGGACGAGTGATTTGTCATGGCACAACATCGCATTTGTAGCATGATTTGCTGCCTGAGTACTGAGGTTTTACATAACAGGGCACAGGGACTGTGGAAAAAGCTACAATCTGAGCAGATCTGAGTGATAACAAATGAAGCAACTGAGATAAAGTTTAAAATCGCATGTCATGTAGCTTGCTTTAGACATACAAAAATTGCACAAGTTGAAACACTTTAAACCCATGCCAGCATATAGAATGTCACGATACAGAACGTGACTTGACATCATGGCCGGTCTTCCCAGGTGTTTTGTTTTTTTAAAAGACTAACACAAGAACCAACACAAATTGACAGGATATGCAGCCAGCAGGTGGTTTGACACGTTGGACCCCCTGGGACACATCTCATTGTCTTGGCTGTACTCTTAGTGTGTCTTTGATGTAGGGAAAGATTTGAATAGATTTTGTCTGTGTTTAAATTGTGAATTCTGGGAGATTCTCTCACTGCTAACTTACCTGAGGAAGGAGCGAATAGCTCCGAAAGCTTGTAAAATTAAATAAATCTGTTGGACTATAACCTGGTGTTGTGCGACTTCTCAGCATATAGAAAGGTCACAAGAAAAGAGAAGATTACACGGAAACCTTTTCTAAACATCAATTGCTGCAGCACTCAACTTTACAAAGAACAGGAAGTTAGATATATATTCTGAGGGTTAAACTTATTCATTTAAAATCGCAGCAGTTACCATCAGTGTTCTATAAAACTATAACTGCCCAGCAATGAAATCGTGTAGCCCTCTTTGACAGGCTGAATAGGAAACCCATCTGTTGCTCTTGGAATCAATACAGTCTAAAGTTATTAAGGCATTTGACAAGTTGAATTTGGTCTCCTCCATGCCAAGTCTATCTTCCACATAGATGTGACCAGGCTGTCAGTTTTCTGCAATATTATGACTGGAGCAGCACCATAAGAGTTGCTAGTGTTGGACCCAGAACTCCCAAGTTTCTGGCAGGAGTCGAGAGCTGCCACAGCTGTAATTCAGTGTTCTGTGTTGATCCGAAAGGTCTGCAGCAAAGTTTGCGATATTACTTTTACTTGAGGTGGTCTACCTCCCAGACAGAGTCAATATATGGAGCCCGGTCCTTTTAATGAAGGAGCTCAGAGACAGGGTTAGCTATCGGTTACTCAATAGAATTTCTTTGCAAAATTGAAAGGTTCGAGATTCCCCAGCACAGCACTCCGGGCCTTTTGTGCTGATGTGTTCAAAGCCTGCCTAAGGTCCCAATGCAGCTTCCAACAAAACAAATGGATTTATTATGTGAGGCAACTAATGTCATCGCGGTCGCCTCCATCCCTTTGTTGTAATGTCGCCCTAATATGCAAACAGAATTCAATAAAAAGTAACCAAAAAAAACTTACTGATAGTAGAGCACCCTCTAGTGTTGGTGCGTTACGTGGATGTGCAGCGACAAACATGACCCCTGCAGATTCTTACAGGAAATGCACGGTTTTAACTGAACATTCTCAAGATTAGTATATTATTGTGTTTCTTTCTCTGTGATTTAAAATCGGTAGAAATTTTATACACTGATTATATACATGATGGTAAATTGCTGAGCCTGTTTGAGAGGAGAGAGTGTGTTATTAGTAACTTCAAATATGGTATCATATTGCACCATTTAATTATAGTATAATCATAATAATCTGGATGGAGAACATAAAAAGCATTATTAGAACCTGTTAACAAGATTTTACCTGCACATAGAGAATTATATCTGCTGAGAACATGGTGATGCTAATTATATCCCATTGATTGTAAAGTGTATTTTACCTCAGTGGTAAAATTGTGCGTTTTTTTTTTAATCAAAGATTTTTAATTAAATCAGGTGAAAGCCTGTGTACTGCAATAGGCTAATACAACATGCTTCACCTCTTGCACCTGCCTCTGAATCCAGCCCAGATAAATGGGATGGAAATCATTCACTGCTGGCTGTAAGGGTCCTATGTCAAATGAGGTTAGGTAGTCTCAGTCCATTTCTTAGTTGTCATGAGAGCGCAGCACAAAACTGGCATTAATCAGGGCTCATGGCCAATCCCCCACAGAGGCCCCAGTATGAGGGAAATGAAACAATCACACTGCTACAGTAAGGAATGCCCCGGGCCTCATTTCTGGAGCAGCGGGTGAGTTTCTAATTCACACTGCTGCTCACCCACTCAAAAATGGGCCCACAGTTAAAATCGGGCCCCCAGGGTGTCTGAAAACTGAGTGTTCCATTCCACAAAAGAAAAAAAGAAAGACTTGCATTTATATAGCGCCTTTCACGACCACCGGACATCTCAATAAGGGGGCATAGTCTCCGGATAAGGGGTCGGCCGTTTAAGACCGAGATGAGGAGGAATTTCTTCACTCAGAGGGTTGTGAATCTTTGGAATTCTCTGCCCCAGAGGGCTGTGAATGCTGAGTCCTTGAGTATATTCAAGGCTGAGATAGAGAGATTTTTGGACTCTAGGGGAATCAAGGGATATGGAAATCATAGAAACATAGAAAAATAGGAGCAGGAGTAGGCCATTCAGCCCTTCGAGCCTGCTCCACCATTCAATATGATCATGGCTGATCCTCTGACTCAATACCATATTCCCGCTCTCCCCATACCCCTTGATGCCTTTTGTGTCTAGAAATCTATCTATCTCCTTCTTAAATATATTCAGTTACTTGGCCTCCAGAGCCTTCTGTGGTAGAGAATTCCACAGGTTCACCACCCTCTGAGTGAAGACATTTCTCCTCATCTCAGTCCTAAATGTCCTACCCCATATCCTGAGACTGTGACCCATCGTTCTAGAGCCCCCAGCCAGGGGAAACATCCTCCCTGCATCCAGTCTGTCTAGCCCTGTCAGAATTTTATACGTTTCAATGAGATCCCTTCTCATTCTTCTAAACTCTAGTGAATACAGGCCTAGTTGGCCCAATCTCTCCCAGATGACAGTCCTGCCATCCCAGGAATCAGTCTGGTGAACCTTCGCTGCACTCCCTTGATGGCAAGTATATCCTTTCTTAGGTAAGGAGACCAAAACTGCACACAGTACTCCAGGTGTGGTCTCACCAAGGCCCTGTACAACTGTAGTAAGACATCCTTGCTCCTGTACTCAAATCCTCTTGCAATGAAGACCAGCATACCATTTGCCTTCCTAACTGCTTGCTGCACCTGCATGTTTGCTTTCAGTGACTGGTGTACAAGGACACCCAGGTCCCTTCGTACATCAGCATTTCCCAATCTATCACCATTTAAATAATACTCTACCTTTCTGTTTTTCCTACCGAAGTGGATAACCTCACATTTATCCATGTTATACTGCATCTGCCGTGTATTTGCCCACTCACTCAACTTGTCTAAATCGCCTTGAAGCCTCTTTGCATCCTCCTCACAACTCACAATCCCACCTAGTTTCGTGTCGTCAGTAAACTTGGAAATATTACATTTGGTTCCCTCATCCATATCATTGATATATATTGTGAATAGCTGGGGCCCAAGCACTGATCCCTGCGGTACCCCAGTAGTCACCACCTGCCACCCCGAAAAAGATCCATTTATTCCTACTCTCTGTTTCCTGTCTGTTAACCAATCTTCAATCCATGCCAGTATATTACCCCCAATCCCATGTGCTTTAATTTTGCACACTAACCTCTTATGTGGGACTTTATCAAAGGCCTTCTGAAAATCCAAATACACCACATCCACTGGTTCTCCCTTATCTATTCTACCAGTTACATCCTCAAAAAAACTCCAGTAGGTTTGTCAAACACGATTTCCCTTTCATAAATTCTTGTTGACTTTGTCTAATCCCGTTGATATTTTCTAAGTGTCCTGTTATCACATCCTTTATAATAGACTCTAGCATTTTCCCTACTACTGATGTTAGGCTAACCGGTCTGTAGTTCCCTGCTTTCTCTCCCTCCTTTTTTAAATAGTGGGGTCACATTTGCCACCCTCCAATCTGCAGGAACTGTTCCATAATCTATAGAATTTTGGAAGATGATAACCAATGCATCCACTATTTCCATGGCTACCTCTTTATTAATCTGGGATGCAGATTATCAGGCCCTGGGGATTTATCAGCTTTCAGTCCCATTAATTTCTCCAGCACTATTTTTTTACTAATACTAATTTCCTTTAATTCCTCCTTCTCACTAGACCCTTGGTTCCCTAGCATTTCTGGGAAGTTATTTGTGTCCTCTTCCGTGAAGACAGAACCAAAGTATTTGTTTAATTGCTCTGCCATTTCCTTGTTCCCCATTATAAATTCTCCTGTTTCAGACTGTAAGGGACCTACATTTGTCTTCACTAATCTTTTTCTTTTTACATACTTGTAGAAGCTTTTACAATCCGCTTTTATGTTCCTTGCAAGTTTACTCTCATACTCTATTTTTCCCCTCTTAATCAATCTCTTGGTCCTTTTTTGCTGAACTCTAAACTGCTCCCAATCCTCAGGCTTGCTACATTTTCTGGGCGGGAAAGTGGAGTTGAGGTCGATAATCAGCCATGATCTTATTGAATGGCGGAGCAGGCTCGAGGGGCTGTATGGCCTACTCCTGCTCTTATTTCTTATGTTCTTATGTTCAAAGCGCTTTACAGCCAATGAAGTACTTTTTAAAGTGGAGTCGCTGTTGTAATGTGGGAAATGCGGCAGCCAATTCGCACACAGCAAGCTCCCACAAACAGCAATGTGATGATGACCAGATAATCTGTTTTTGTTATGTTGGTTGAGGGATAAATATTGGGCAGGACACCGGGGATAACTCCCCTGCTCGTCTTCAAAATAGTGCCATGGGATCTGAGAGAGCAGACGGGGCCTCGGTTTAACGTTTCATCTGAAAGACGACACCTCTGCCAGTGCAGCACTCCCTCAGCACTGCACTGGAGTGTCAGCCTAGCTTTATGTGCTCAAGTCCCTGGAGTGGAACTTGAACCCACAACCTTCTGACTCAGAGGCGAGTGTGCTACCCACTGAGCCCCAGCACTAAAGTCTTTTACTTCGATGGCATTTAAATTCAAAATTATGAACAAAAAGGGTGTACATTAAAATAGAAAACTATCTTTCAGTTTTGCTGGTATTATTGCTCACATTACATAAATAGAGCCTTTTTCTGATGTACTTCAGCTATAATTGTGAGCCAGGTGATCGAAGTGCTCAGTGCAAACATGATCATGTCACATTACCTTAGCCCTTTCCTCGTACAAGCCTGTATTTAGGTTTTAAACCTCTACATGGGACTGGTCCAGAATAGTTGTCTAAATTATTAGCTTCACTTTTTTGATATGGACAGCATTTTGCAAACATAATTGATGCAATTCATGAAGAACTTAGCAAAAGAAAAAAAATATAGATATGTGCCAAGGATGCAAGACTTCAGTTATGTGGAGAGACTAGAGAAGCTGGGGTTGTTCTCCTTAGAGCAGAGAAGGTTAAAGGTAGATTTGATAGAGGTGTTCCAAATCATGAAGGGTTTTGATAGAGTAAATAAGGAGAAACTGTTTCCAGTGGCAGAAGGGTCAGTAATCAGAGGACACAGATTTAAGGTAATTAGGAACCTAGGAACAGGAGTAGGTCATTTAGCCCCTTGAGCCTGTTCCGCCATTCAATAAGATCATGGCTGATCTGTGACCTAACTCCATATACCCACCTTTGCCCCATATCCCTTAATACTGTTGGTTAGCAAAAATAACCAATTTGCATAAACTAGGCTTGTATTCCCTTAAGTATAGAAGATTTAAGGTAATTGGCAAAAGAACCAAAGCGACATGAAGAAACATTTTTTTACAGAGCGTGTCACTGACGCCCAGTTTGGGTTCCGCCAGGACCACTCGGCTCCAAACCTCATTACAGCCTTGGTCCAAACATGGACAAAAGAGCAGAATACCAGAGGTGAGGTGAGAGTGACTGCCCTTGACATCAAGGCAGCATTTGACCGAGTGTGGCATCAATGGAGCCCGAGTAAAAATGAGATCAATGGGAATCGGCGGGGGGGGGGGGGAACTCTCCACTGGCTGGAATCACACCTAGCACAAAGGAAAATGGTTGTGGTGGTTGGAGGTCAATCATCACAGCCCCAGGACATCGCAGCAGGAGTTCCTCAGGGCCGTGTCCTAGGCCCAACCATCTTCAGCTGCTTCATCAATGACCTTCCCTCCATCATAAGGTCAGAAGTGGGGATGTTTGCTGTGTTCAGTGCCACTCGCAACTCCTCAGATAATGAAGCAGTCCATGCCCGCTGCAGCAAGACTTGGACGACATTCAGGCTTGGGCTGATAAGTGGCAAGTAACATTCGCGCCACACAAGTGCCAGGCAATGACTATCTTCAACAAGTGAGCGTCTAACCACTGCCCCTTGACATTCAACTTCATTATCATCGCTGAATCCCCCACCATCAATATCCTGGGGTTACCATTGACCAGAAACTTAACTGGACCAGCCACATAAATACTGTGACAACAAGAGCAGGTCAGAGGCTGGGTATTCTGCGGCGAGTGTCTCACCTCCTGATTCCCCAAAGCCTTTCCACCATCTACAAGGCACGAATTAGGAATGTGATGGAATACTCTCCACTTGCCTGGATGAGTGCAGCTCCAACAACACTCAAGAAGTTCAACACCATCCAAGACAAAGCAGCCCGCTTGATTGGCAGCCCATCCACCACCTTAAACATTCACTCCCTCCACCACCGGTGTACCGTGGCTGCAGTGTGTACCATCTACAAGATGCACTGCAACAACTCACCAAGGCTTCTTCGGCAACACCTCCCAAACCCGCGACCTCTATCACCTAGAAGAACAAAGGCAGCAGACGCATGGGAACACCACCACCTCCAAGTCACACACCATCCTGACTTGGAAGTATATTGCTGATCCTTCATCGTCGCTGGGTCAAAATCCTAGAACTCCCTCCCTAACAGCACTGTGGGAGTACCTTCACCACACGGACTGCAGCGGTTCAAGAAGGCGGCTCACCAACACCTTCTCAAGGGCAACTAGGGATGGCCAAAAAATGCTGGCCTTGCCAGCGACACCCCATCCCATGAACAAATAAAAAAAAACATATGATCTGGAATGCACTGCTTGAAAGGGTGGTGAAAGTAACTTGCAAAAGGGAATTGGATAAATATTGAAGGGGAACAATTTGCACGGCTATGGGGAAAGAGCAGGGGAGTGGGACTAATTGGATAGCTCTTTCAAAGAGCCGGCACAGGCACGATGGGCCGAATGGCCTCCTTCTGTGCTGTGTCATTCTATGATTCTATAATTTCATAATAACTGTTCTGAGAGGTTCTACATGACAGTATATTAAGAATGAAAATTGTTCCAAATAGATGTTTTTAAATCAATAATTACTTCATTTATTTCTTTCATTTTACAGATATCCCCATAAATTGTATTCTTCAAATAGAGTCATAGAGTCACAGAGTTATACAGCACAGAAAGAGGCCCTTCAGCCCATCGTGTCCGTGCCGGCCATCAAGCCCTGTCTATTCTAATCCTATTTTCCAGCACTTGGTCCGTAGCCTTGTATGCTATGGCGTTTCAAGTGCTCATCTAAATGCTTCTTGAATGTTGTGAGGGTTCCTGCCTCTACCACCCTTTCAGGCAGTGAGTTCCAGATTCCAACCACCCTCTGGGTGAAAAAGCTTTTCCTCAAATCCCCTCTAAACCTCCTGCCCCTTACCTTGAAACTATGCCCCCTGGTTATTGACCCCTCTACTAAGGGGAAAAGTTCCTTTCTATCTACCCTATCTATGCCCCTCATAATTTTGTACACCTCAATCAGGTCCCCCCTCAGCCTTCTCTGCTCTAAGGAAAACAACACCAGCCTGTCCAGTCTCTCTTCATAGCTGAAGCGCTGCAGCCCAGGTAACATCCTGGTGAATCTCCTCTGCACCCTCTCCAATGCAATCACATCCTTCCTATAGTGTGGCGACCAGAACTGCACACAGTATTCCAGCTGTGGCCTAACTAGCGTTCTGTACAACTCCATCATAACCTCCCTGCTCTTATATTCTATCCTCGGCTAATGAAGGCAAGTATCCCATATGCCTTTTTAACCACCTTATCTACCTGTCCTGCTGCCTTCAAGGATCTATGTACATGCACACCAAGGTCCCTCTGATCCTCTGTCCTTCCTAAGGTCCTACCATTCATTGTGTATTCCCTTGCCTTGTTAGTCCTCCCAAAATGCATCACCTCACACTTTTCAGGGTTAAATTCCATTTGCCACTGTTCTGCCCATCTGACCAACCCGTCTATATCGTCCTGTAGCCTGAGGCTTCCCTCCTTGCTATTTACCACCCCACCAATTTTCGTGTCATCTGCGAACTTACTGATCATACCTTCTACATTCATATCTAAATCATTAATGTACACTACAAACAGCAAAGGACCCAGCACCAATCCCTGTGGTACACCACTGGACACAGGCTTCCAGTCACAAAAACAACCTTCGACCATTACCCACTGCCTCCTGCCACTAAGCCAATTTTGGATCCAATGTGCCAAGTTGCCCTGGATCCCATGGGCTCTTACCTTCTTGACCAGTCTCCCATGCGGGACTTTGTCAAAAGCCTTACTGAAGTCCATGTAGACCACATCAACTGCACTACCCTCATCCACACACCTAGTCACCCCCTCGAAAAATCCAATCAAATTGGTCAGACATGATCTCCCCCTGACAAAGCCATGCTGACTATCCTTGATTAATCCTTGCCTCTCCAACTGGAGACTAATTCTGTCCCTCAGAATTTTTTCCAATAATTTCCCTACCACTGATGTTAGGCTCACTGGCCTGTAATTCCCTGGTTTATCCCTATTACCCTTCTTGAATAATGGTACTACGTTAGCTGTTCTCCAGTCCTCTGGCACCTCCCCTGTGGCCAGAGAGGTTCTGAAAATTTGTGTCAGAGCCCCTGCAATCTCCTCCCTTGCCTCACACAGCAGCCTGGGATACATCTCGTCTGGGCCTGGGGATTTATCCACTTTTAAGCCCGCTAAAACCGTTAGTACCTCCTCCCTCTCAATACTAATTTGTTCAAGTATATCATAATCCCCCTGCCTGATTTCTATGCCTACATCGTCCTTCTCCATAGTGAACACAGATGCAAAATATTCATTTAAAACCCCACCTACATCTTTCGGCTCTACACACAGATTGCCACTTTGGTCCCTAATGGGCCCTACTCTTTCCCTGGTTATCCTCTTGCCCTTAATATACTTATAAAACACCTTGGGATTTTCCTTTATTTCGCCCGCCAGTGTTATTTCATGCCCCCTCTTTGCTCTCCTAATTTCTTTAAGTACCCCCCTTCTCTTTCTATACTCCTCTAGGGCTTCCATTGTTTTTAGTCCTTTGTATCTGCCAAAAGCCTCCCTTTTTTTCCTAATCCATTCTCGTATATCCCTTGACATCCAGGGTTCCCTGGGCTTGTTGGTCCCACCCTTGACCTTTACGGGAACATGTTGCCGTTGTACTCTTTCTATTTCCTTTCTGAAAGACTCCCACTGCTCTGATGTGGATTTTCCTACAAGTAGCTGATCCCAGTCCACTTTGGCCAGATCCTGCCTTATCATATTAAAATCGGCCTTCCCCCAATTTAGAACCTTTATTTCCGGTCCATCTTTGTCCTTTTCCATGACGACCATAATTCGGTGAAATTTAAGGTAACTGTCACCAAAATGCTCTCCTACTGACACTTCTGCCACTTGCCCGGCTACATTCCCTAGAATTAGGTCCAGTACCGCCTCCTCTTTTGTCGGACTTTCTACATGCTGGCTCAAAAAGCTCTCCTGGATGCACTTTAAGAATTCCGCACCCTCTAAGCCTTTCACACTCTGACTATCCCAGTTAATATTGGGGAAGTTGAAATCCCCTACTATTATTACCCTATTATTTCTACACTTCTCTGAGATTTGCCTGCATATCTGTTCCTCTATCTCCCCCTGACTGTTTGGGGGCCTATAGTACACTCCCAGCAAAGTGCTTGCCCCCTTTTTGTTTTTAAGTTCTACCCATATGGCCTCATTAGAGGAACCTGCTAAGATATCATCCCTCCTTACAGCAGTAATTGACTCCTTGATTAATATTGCGACCCCCCCTCTGTCTCGCATGAAGATTCTATACCCCGGAATATTGAGCTGCCAGTCTGCCCCTCCCTCAACCATGTCTCTGTGATAGCAACAATATCATACTCCCATGTGTTCAGCAACACCTTCAATTCATCTGCCTTACTCGCAAGACTCCTTGCATTAAAATAAATGCCATCCAGCCTTGCCATACTCCCTTGTGCCGTTACATATTTGCTCTGCCTTCCAGGCTGACTTGTTTTTTCCTCTATATTTGGCTGTGCATCACCCCCTACTATAGCTCCACTCCGTATCCCATCCCCCTGCCAAGTTAGTTGAAACCCCCCTCCCAACAGTACTAGCAAACCTCCCCGCAAGGATGTTGGTCCCGTTCCGGTTCAGGTGCAACCCGTCCAACTTGTACAGGTCCCACCTTCTCCAGAAGCAGACCCAGTGATCCAGGAAACTAAAGCCCTCCCTCCTGCACCAACTCTTTAGCCACGCATTCATCTGCTCTATCCTCCTATTCCTATACTCACTTGCACATGGCACCGGGAGTAATCCAGAGATTACAATCTTTGAGGTCCTGCTTTTTAATCTGCTACCTAGCTCCCTAAATTCTTGTTGCAGGACCTCATCCCTCTTTCTACCTATGCCATTGGTACCAATGTGAACCACGACCTCTGACTGTTCGCCCTCCCCCTTCAGAATGCCCTGCAGCCGTTCAGTGACATCCTTGACCCTGGCACCAGGGAGGCAACATACCATCCTGGAGTCACGTCTGCGGCCACAGAAACGTCTATCTGTTCCCCTTACGATAGAATCCCCTATCACTATTGCTATCCCACTCTTTTTCCTCCCCTCCTGTGCAGCTGAGCCACTCGTAGTGCCACGGACTTGGCTCGTGCTGCATTCCCCTGAGAAACCATCTCCCCCATCAGTATCCAAAACGGAAAATCTGTCGGAGAGGGAGACTGACCCAGGGGACTTCTGCACTACCTTCCTAGTTCTCTTACTCTGTCTGGTGGTCACCCATTCCCTGTCTGCCTGTTAAACGTGCTATCCACGAAGATCTCAGCTTCGCGGATGCTCCAGTGACTCCAGTCGCAGCTCCAGCTCCGAAACGCGGATTTTGAGTAGCTGCAGCTGGAGACACTTCCTGCACATGTGTTCGCCCTGGACACCTAAAGTGTCCCTGACTTCCAACATTGCACAGGAGGAGCACTCCACGCTGCCGAGCTGCCCTGCCATGTCCTACCCTTAATTTACTCCTTTTAAATTAAAGAATATTAAATACACTAGGGACCTTACTTCCCTTTAAACACTACTTACTCTAAACTAGAGACCTTACTTTTACTTTAATGACTGGAATGTAGAATACTGTAGAAATACTCACCGCTGGTTCTCTGTCCCCTCTTGTGCAGCTTTTTAGCTCCTGCTCTGCTGGAAGCTGCAGTTTCTGTGTTTATATTCTGTGAACTTTTGTAGATTCACTCATTGTAACTCTACCTGAGGAAGGGGCGATAGCTCCGAAAGCTTGTCATTTTAAATAAATCTGTTGGACTATAACCTGGTGTTGTGCGACTTCTCACTGCTGGAAGCTGACAAAGATGGAAAAAGAAAGGAACACCTCCCTCCCCGAAATGAATAAGGAATTGGCAAAAAATGTGAAGTGAACGCTCTTATGTGACAAATGCAAAAATGAATAATTATAGACAGTTAAAAAGTGCAACTTAATGCGTGGATCTGCCTGTGTGGGCCTGCCCGTTTCAGAGACAATGGATACGACACACGTAACAATCATATTTAAATACTTCTGTGTTAGTTGCCAAACCCTTTTTGGCAGAATGGTGTGACTATATCTTCTATTGTCATTAGCATTGCCAAAGGGCCACACACGCAGATCAGTTTGTCTATACAAGTCGGGCTGAGGAATTCGGAGAGATTCTGGAGTATTTGCATGTCGGCAGGGTGTCATCACATGGGCCATACAGATCATGAAGGAAGATAAAACCAACTGTATGGGTTAGAATAAAAAACAAAAACCCTGCGAAACAACAGAGCCTTGCTAAAATTGTATTTCTATACAGATTACTGTTTATCTAGAAACCCCACATGTACTGCAGATGATTTCCCCAGATTGCAATACTCTACAGGATTGATGTGCCTTTATCTTACTCCCATTGGTAGGGCAGAATGACTTCCCAGTATTTAAAGATGGCAGTAGCAGTTGCTTGAATTCCCAATGTGTTAATGCCCATGCCTCGTGGAGCATGTCCTCAGAACTTGCAGAGAACACAAGTGCAACAATTGCAGGGGTAGATTCAGCCATGTGTCTTAGTTTGTGAGGAAGGTGACATCGTCTCGACTGAGAAAGGCAGAGTGAACACAAGTTTACCACTAGGCAATAAGTAGCTTCCATATGTGCACACAAGAATATTAAATCCTATGGGTTATAATTGAAAATGCCAACATAGGTATTATGACAATCAAGAATGGAGAGGTGGTAATCATCAGCCATGCCTGACTTTTCCAAACCTACTTCAAAATGATGATGTGGCTAATTAGATTCTGTACTTAACACTATTCAGAATAATAAATACTCAACAGAAACTAGAACCCTAACATGAATAAGGAACGATTTCCTGTGGGTAATTTCCCTGCAATATTGATTAAAGAAAAAAATATAGAAGTGATAGGCAAGACTGTATCTATATTGCTCCAGTCATGTCCTCAGGACACCCCAAGTACTCCACAGCCAATGAATTATTTTTGAAGAGTAGTTGCTGTTGTTTTGCAGAATACAAGGTCCCACAGCAGCCTTAAGCTGAATGACCAGTTAATTTGCTTTGGTGGAGTTGGTCAGGACACCATGACTCCCTGCTCCTCTTCAAGCAGTGCCATTTGAACAGGCAGATGGGGACTTGGTTTGATATCTCATCCAGCAATGCAGCACTCCCTCAGTAATACACTGAAACATTAGCCGAGATTTTAGGGTAGATTATTTTCCGTGCTGTTTCTGTCCAGTCGATTGGGGCGACGGAAGACCTGGTCTATTTTGAGGGCTGGG
The DNA here is from genome assembly GCA_030390025.1 of Squalus acanthias. Taxonomy (NCBI): domain Eukaryota; kingdom Metazoa; phylum Chordata; class Chondrichthyes; order Squaliformes; family Squalidae; genus Squalus; species Squalus acanthias. The sequence continues at coordinate 15,884,808 of CM059438.1, forward strand.
CTCATTAACATACAGCCAGTGGGCTGCAGGCAGAAAATGAGTGCCATGGGGCAGCCCGCTGGCTCTAGCCCGCCACAATATTGGGTGGCACAGCCAGCGCCTGGGTCCAGAAAAAGGTGGGTTGGGGACGGGGTCAATTGTCAGGCGGTGAGGGGAACTGGTGTAGCAGTGGCCCAGATTGCTTTTGTCGAGTCTGGAGGAGCACGCTTGTTCCTCCAAGTCCCCAAAAAATAAAAACTTGGCTTCTGGACACCACTTTGGCTGTACCGCCAGCTGAAACTGTGTGCATCATGCACAGTGCATGCTCTGCCCAGTTGAGTCCGAAAACAGCAATCGGTGTTCTACATACGTCTTCGGACCCCGACATGCATATTAAATAGATCTACCGCCTGACTCGGGCTGACGCTTCATCCACCCAGTGGTAAGCCCTTGGGAATATAGCATTAGCTACACCGTCGAGGGGAACGGGGCAGTAAGTCATCCCGGGGAACTATCGTCCCATTTCCGCTGGGCAGAAGGTCGCAAAATCTCCCATGTGCTTAACTTTATGGAATAAGTTTTGTGTCCACAACCTTCTGACTCAGAGACCAGAGTGCTACCGTTGAACCTAGTCGACATTTGTTTGAGAAGAGAAGCAAAGGGCCTGAGAAGTAATGGCAGAAAGCTATTGACGTGATTCACAACCTTAGCTCAAAAGACCTTGCTTGTTTCATGCTTCTGCACTTTTTGTTCCATGTGCACGTAGGAAAAGCACCAAAACACACAAATATCTGAATATGATAGTGGAACACTCTAGCTTGATGAGAAACTAAAGCTGCAAGTCATTTTCATAATAGCATGAACTCCAAGGGCAGGATTTTATTCCTTAGGCACTATATCGCCTCACCAGCACTTATTTGTCAAGGAAGGGTGGAACACCTGCGGGGTGTGGTACATACATGCGTTTGAGTTGACTCTCCATTTTCAGAATGGGGTAATTGTGAGGATCTGTGTCCAAATTTCTCCCCATTCATCCTCTAGTGGCATTGGTCTTGTTGTCATGCTTAGTTTCCTGACAAGGAGTTGAGCACACTGAAGATTAGCTTGTATTTGATATTGTTGGGTCGTGGAGGAAGCATTTAATTTGTAGGTACTGGAATTCTACTCAGTCTATAGATAGCAATTCATGAAAAGTCTCACCTGTCTCATAATCTTGTATCTTTTCATAAACTGGGCCAGTAGTTAAATTCAGGATTAAGGATATTTGTTAGCATAGTTCATACTGATTTAAATAGAAGCTTCTGCTAGAAGTGTAAGTAGGGTAGTTAATCTAAGGTGGAAATAGTCATGTGGAGTGAATTTGCCTTGTTGACATATTCTTCAGAAAGTTGATTGCAGAGGGTCCTTGTCAATTGCATGTCCAGCCCAAGTCTCGAGGCACAATGTATACAACATGTCATTATTCCCATGGCTTTAATAAGCATGTGCTTGTGTTGCAAAACCAATTGTTTATTGCAGAATAATTTATTGCTTCTTCCATCTGGTTCAGGTATGAAAAGAATTCCAAGCCCGTTTGGCTAACATTTTGTGCAGTGCTGCCCAAACAGGCATGAAGGGAAGGATCTCAAGACAATCCATTGATGATTTGGCCGACCATCTTATAAGACGGACTTAAGAAAACAAAGCTGAATACCACATTTTTTTAGATTCCTTGTATTTTCTACACAAAAGCAATTACTTAAATTAGTGTTACATCAATTAACTATGTGCCACTGCATTGTATTTTCATAAACATAATCGCTAAACAAACCACAGCATAACCAGCTTAGGCCGCTGACTGCTTTTTCAATGTACCAATTGAGAAGTCAGGGGCAGTGCACCAGCTAACTGCTTATTTGCAGCTTATTAAAATGTATTTTTCTCTCCCATTAGTTCCCTATATTCCACTCCATTGCTCACAATGATGTTAGCTGCCAACATATTTTTTGAGCTGGACACTTGGAAGTGTGTGTGTTCCACCTGTGGTGGTCTTCCTGCTGATTTTTCAATTCCATGACAAAGAGCTAAGGTGCCACTCTGTGCCTTCCACTGATGTTACACCAGTAATTGAAAACTCAGCTTGTGAACTGTACCCTACCAATTTACAATACTTTGCAGTACCACATCGAATTTAAGAATTCTGAGTCGTTTCATGGAAGTTCAAAGAGTTGAATCAACAAGTCAGGGTATTGACCGGTTTTTCTTTTATTCATAAGATATATTTATAACGTTAGAAATGGGCCCCTTTCCGATCTTGGCCAGTTTAGGTGTGTTGATTGAGTAAGCTAGCCCAGTTTACTGATTCTGAGTCTTCAGTCAAGAATTTAAGTTCCGATCATATGGTTGTGGAAGTTGAACTTGTTTTCAAGCTGAAGAGACTTAAAACAAATCCAGGCAATTGCTCATATGGTGAGATTTCAATAGGAGGGGACGCAAGTGAGAAGATTAGTAAGTGGGATTGATCTATTTAAAAAAAGGGATACAATTGTTGGGACAAATGGCTTTTACTTTCTAAAATTTCTTGTGGTCTAACGAGGTTCTAGTATGACAAACTAGGTTATGCGTGACAAAGCAGGCAGGGTGACATCCTCTAATATCGCCTCCTTAGGTCAGCGCTGAGATTCAGATCTGTGCTCCTCCTGATGGCATGGGGGGCATCTGAAATGGTCACAATCCTCAGTGCTGCTCTTTCTATGATACCTGCGAAGAATCAGTTAATGCTCAGAGGGCTGTACAATTAGCTATGAATATACCTTCCTGCTTTGGTCTGTAGAAATGGGGAATGCCGAGGAGCCACAGAAACAATAAAAACAGATGTGTTAATAATAAGCAGCATTCAATGAGATGTCCTGTATCTTAATATCATTAAACAGAGGTAACCATAACACTGTTTATAGTCAAAATACTAGAGCAGTTTGGTGACCAACTTATTTTATTGATTTCTAATACTATATAGCTCCATTGAGTTTGTCACTTAGACTTAGACTTATACAATTCAGCTTGATTTCTTTGTGAACTTCTTGAAAATATAAAACCATTAAAAAAATCTTGACGCAACTCATCTAACACTACCAGGGTAAACATAAAAATGTACATAGGTGGATACCAGATTTTACATACAAAATACAATAACATCCAGTCAAAGATAGTACAATGACATAATTAATAATAATGTATTCTCAGTCTGAACTAAGCTACACATCAGGCTGATTTAAAATCTTGATATGGGTCACAAGAAGGATATATTTTTCTAGTTTCAGTGAACTGACCATTATACTTACAGCAAAAGGATGGAGTTACTTTAAAAAAAAATTAGGTTAGCATTGCTCCTATTTAAAATTTCAAACTTTGGTGAGAACCTTTCCAAAAACCTTCATTTTTAACATTTCAAAACGACAGTTTGAGCGGTTGTCCAACAGCAGATCACTTAACTTCTAACTACAGGCCCAAACAGAGATTAAAACCCATTTTGGTCATTATTTTAACTCATCTGCCTCACTCGTTACATTTGGTAGTCGACCTATTTGACTTTCTGGGAGGAAGATAAAACTGTGCCATTCCCGCCGCATAGATGCTCGCCTCCTGCTGACTGCTGAACAGAGTAGCAATGAGGCTACCTATTGACAGGACTATAGACCATTGCGTTCCCTCCGGCTAACTGGAAGAGGAGGCTGGGAGTAGGAGACAGCATAGAAAGCTAAAGAGGAAAGAGAGCAAATCATTTATATTTAAACTGTGGCCAATAATTATATTAACCAAGGGCTGGGAGAGAGAGAAGGAAGAACAAGCTGGACCAGTGTGAAACCATAATAAGGACCTGTCTGACTGATACAGCCTCATACACTGTGTGCAGAGTTTAGATATGCGAGTGTATGCACTGACTGACTGTAAAGGCTGGTCATTTAAGTTCACAACTAGGAACTATTTCATTGGTCCCACACTTTCATCTCAGTTTTACATACAGCTGTCTAAAAAAACTTTACTTCCTGTTCTCACATTTTTGTCACACTTTTGTGTCAACTTTTCCATCATAAATTCCTTGGCCCACATTTATAATGGAAGCTGCCATATAAACTTGTTACACTATAACTACACCTTCCCACTAGTGGTGGTGTTGTAGCACCTCGGTTTTGCATCTTCCAGCACCTCAGCCTGTGCCCCAGAGAAACTCTTATGCTCCAACCAACTCCACTTCTTTGCTTCGCTATAGCATTTAACAATAAATAACAATATAAAATCAAGTATTATATAAAAATAAGGACAGGAGGTATGTCCTTAAAATAGGGACTGAATGACATCTTTATGGCCTCATCCAAATTATTAGCCGCCCATCTAAACCCACTTCACCTGAAGGGTACACTTGGTCCTGCAATGCCACGGGAGATTGTATTTGTAAGTTCTATCAGGCCAAACTAATAAACTATATGTGGACCCATACATTGTTTTAATCTATCCCTGTGCAAGATATCCAGGCCAAATAATCAGGCAACTGTGTGTTGGATACATGTCCTGTATGTGTCAAAGGTCACACAACAACTACATGCCTTTGATTCGGTTGGTATCTGCACACCACCCATTGAAAATAATCGGCTCCAGTTCATACATGTGTTCAAAGTCAGTGCTCAGGTCAGGTTGATATTTTATCGGTTTGTGCCACTTATACTATGGATTTAACCACACCAAAGCCAGCACATTGTAGCAATGTGGTTAAAAGAAAATAAGCTGTTAAAGTGAGACCATGCAAATCATATGCATGCACTGCAGGTGAAGGACTTGTATGCCACAAATGGTTGCTTTATATAAGTCATTAATGTTCTGATGTTTGTTCTCTTAAATTCCCTCAATGTTTGGATTGATTCTTTGTGGATTTTTCTTAACAGTGTATGTTCCATGGAGGAGAAAGGACTTACAGTTTAATAGAATTGGTGCTGCAGACTACTGGAAATCAGTATCACTGGGTCTTACTGTTCGCATTGTACCACCAGTGAAAGACAAGTCAAAATAGAGAGCAGGAGAACATATAAAATAGGAGCTGGAGTAGGCCATTTGGCCCTTCAAGCCTGCTCTACCATTCAACAAGATCATGGCTGACCTTCTACCTCAACTCCACCTTCCCGCACTATCCCCATATCCCTCAAGTCCCTTCGTTCCTAAAAATTTATCGACCTCTGTCTTGAATATACTCAACGACTGAGCATCCACAGCACTCTGGAGTAGAGAATTCCAAAGATTCACAACCTTGTGAGTGAAGAAATTTCTCCTCATCTCGGTCCTAAATGGCCGACCCCTTATTCTGTGACTGTGACCCCGTGTTCTAGATTCCCCAGCCAGGGGAAACATCCTCCCAGCAGCTACCCGGTCAAGCCCCTTAAGAATTTTATATGTTTCAATTGGATCATCTCTCATGCTTCTAAACTCGAAGGAATATGGGCCTAGTCTACTCAATCTCTCCACATAGGGCAATCCCCTCAACCCAGGAACCAGTCTAGTGAACCTTCACTGCACTCCCTCGAAGGCAAGTTTGTCTTTCCTTAGTTAAGGAGACCAGAACTGTACACAGTACTCCAGTGGGGAGAGAGCAAGTATAAAGAAATCAAAGAGACTAAGACAAGAAGAGACCTGAAGAAAGACAAATACATCCATGAGACGGGGAACAGCCCAGGATGTAACTTCTGGCAGCAAGCGATTGGGGTGGATTTCAGGCACGCACACTTCTAAACAGTTCTAGAAATGGCACGCTAGGGCTCCAAATAACTAGTGTACACAGTCTGTTGTATAATTACATAGCAATGATAAGTAGTACTGTCATCCCAGTCCAGAATGCAATTCACTCAAGCCTATTATAAATGTCTATTACAAGAATTGCAAGTTGTTGTTGGTGTTAAATAAAAAAAACCCTAGTTCAAGCTTGAGACATGTAGATATTTTCAACAATACATAGAACAAAATACAAGATATACAGACAGCAGTTCAAGTTAGAGTGCAAGCATTCTCCTCCTAATTATATCTAGATTCCAGTGTCTCTAAAACAAAGCAATGCCACCATATACTGTATATCTATGCAAAGTAAGCTGTTTACATCAAAGCATTAACATAAGGCTCTGGTGCTGGAATGAATTATAGAAGCGATGATTGAAAGTATCTGCAGTGTAACCACCAATAATGTGTAGCAGCTTGTACAATATTTACAGAGCAGTCATGGTTATTAAATACATTACTTGTTTCATCCCTGGGTATGTGAATCGTCCTTCGGTCCATAACATAGGGCAATCAATGTTATTTCTATAAGACACCAGCTCATTTTCCTGTCCTAAATACAAGTTACTTGAGTGAAGAGTACCTTCTTGTGCAGAGCAATTCATCTCCTAGTCCCAATTCAGTCCTCTTGCGCGTGCCTGATTTTAATCGTTCCACCATTGGCGGCCTTGCCTTCAGCTGCCTACGCCCTAAGCTCTGGAATTCCCTCCCTAAACCTTTCCGCCTTTAAAGATGCTCCTTAAAACCTACCTCTTTGACCAAGCTTTTGGTCATCTGCCCTAATGGCCCAAAAATTAGTGCCGCTACGCGAGAGTACGCACTGCGTACTCTCGCGTATTCTGTCTCCAATTGCCGGTTTTCTGCATGCACTGCGCATGCGCTGAAAACCGGCACTTGGTGAATGGAAAAGGGGGCGGGTCCTAGGTGAACCGCGTGCGCGCTACAGGCTGCGCGCATGCAGTGCACTTAGTGGTTTCAACGCGCAGGTAAGTACGGAAGATTCTACACATAAAAAAAGGAGTAAGACCCACTTTTAACAAGGTAAGTAGTGAATTAAGTATTATTTTGAATTTTTTTTAACAGGTATATCTTTTTTTAGAGACTTTAAAGACAGGTAAGTTTATTTTTATAACTTTTTAAAAGATTTTACATTTTTTCAAAAATTTAATTTTTTATTTAAAATGGTTAATTTATTTAACTATACTTATTTTATTAATGTGATGGTTTTTTTTTAATTTAATTGAGGTTTAGCGGTTCTTTTGGGGGGCTATAGTATTCATAGCTTTCACAGCACTTATGTGAAAGTTATGAATGGAAGATGGTGTGCTGCCATTGGCTCTAACTGAGTCACGTGATCCCACAGCTCGCACGAATTAACTACGCCGGTGGGATACGCAAGCCCAGCACAGCAGCTGTCCAGAACATCAAGTTCGTGCGAGCTGGAACTGAAAAAGCCAACGCGCAGTGAGAGATCGCGGGGAGGCCTTACCCTCGCACGAAGGCTTCCTCACGAATTTTTGGGCCAATATCTCCTTATGTGGCTCGGTGTCAAATGTTGTTTGATAATCGCTCATGTGAAGCGCCTTGGGACATTTTACTACGTTAAAGGTGCTATATAAATGCAAGTTGCTGTTGTTTTTATTGAACTTTCAAATAACACTTCAAATCTTTAGAAAGAGAAATTTGGGTTAAGATCATCTGTTTTGCTGGAAAAGTATTACACTCCCAGAAGAAATGAAATGATCAATGAATACACAGTTGTTGTGCCATTGATAGATATTTTTAATGTTAGCAGGGGAGCTATTTTCTTTCTTAAATATATATCCAGATTTAACTTAACAGAGCTATCAAGATAGCCTCATGTTAGTTTAAAAATGTAACCTATTTTAACCAATCTCCTAAAATGAAACAGCTCCATACGTTAAATGTATCTGTAATCGGTTTCACTTCTTTTGATCATGAAGCTCACTCCAACCATTTGCCTGGTGGTGACAGTTCTGTTAATTAACCAGGGTTATTTGGGTAATCTCTGCATTAGCTTGAAGACAAATTACTTCTTTCTTACATGTAACGCACATCACTGGACATGGAAATCGCCAATGTGACAAATCTGCTCGTTTAATACAAGCAGGGCAGTACATTTCAACCTTTTTTTTAAAATAGAACCAGAACCCCATGAAGAAGGCAGAAACATTTAGCACGTGTTACAGCTCTACTGTGTAGCAACAAAACCGTGCAGTGGTTGTGTGACAAACCTGTTATCTGATTTGATCATTTGTATGGCCAGTCAAATAAAACTCAATGCAATAGTCATGTTTGCTATATTTCAAAGTGAAAATCTATACTGTCAAAGATATAAATAAAAGGCAGTGCTACATTGAACACTTCTTACAGTCATTCTGGGGTCGCCCATGAATTATGAGCACTCTTGGTTGATAACCCATGCAGTAAGCTGATAGTACAGTCAAAACATACCTTATTAATAGTGTTTCCTTAAGAGATGTAGATACCTTTTCAAACTGTCCTTTTCAGTTACAATAGCAAAATACTGCGGATGCTGGAAATCTGAAATAACAACAGAAAATGCTGGAAACACTCAGCAGGTCAGGCAGCATCTGTGGAGACATCACAGACCTGAAACGTTGACTCTGTTTCTCTCTCCACGGATGCTGCCTGACCTGCTGAGTGTTTCCAGCATTTTCTGCTGTTCTTTCTTTTCAGTTGTTTTGTTTAGAACTTTGGTTTGTTATCTGTGGAAGTGGAAAAAAGATCACTCATTTTGGAATCCACTTACATCATTTTAAAAGGTTGATAACCCACTGAAACTCAGCTTCTTGATATTTGTGCGGTTTGGGCTCATGGGCCCAAGAATGAAGTGATGAGTTTGTGTGAAACAGGACTGTATGGCTCCTGTTAAAGTCATGGTTCTTAGTTCTTTCGGTGTCCGCGTCTCTTGCGAAACCTTCTTTTACCTCTTCTGTTTAAGTGCCGCAGCTTCCTCTGCCTGCGTCGATGCCTATGTATCCTGGGGAAATCTCCACGTGGCTCTGGATTGGTAATTCCTATATGAAGAACAATAAAAAGAGCTTAAGGCTTTTCAAGCTTCAATGAATCTCCCTCGCCTTCCCCAACCCTTTCACTTTTTCTACATAAGTTCTATCAGCAACACAAATGTGTCACACGCTGGGTAGATTAAGGAAAGGAAGGTCAATGTGTGGCTGCAGGAGTGGTGCAGGAGGGAAGGGGGTCACGTTCTTGGCCATTTGAATGTTTTCTGGAATAAGGGAAGGTTATACAAAAGGGATGGCCTTCACTTGAACCGAAACGGCACCAATGTCCTTTGCAGAGAGAGTAAATGGAGCAGTGGGGGAGGATTCAAACCACTATAACAGGGGGGGTGGGGAAAGTCTAGGTTTGAGACTAGGGGGGAAGGGCAGGTTTAATAAAGCTATTGGAATAGAAGCAGAAAGCTTAACTGAAAAAAAACTGAGAGAAGATATTCTGAGGAGAAAGAGAAAAACCGTCTGAGATAGTAAGAGACACTGTTGTAAAAGGATCCAGGTATATTAAAAAATATGAAATAAAAAAAAACAGGAATAAAGGCAGTTTTGGATGTTTCATTATAGAAAGGACATTAAAGCCATAGAGAGCATACAGCGTAGACTCACCAGGATGATGCCAGGGATAGGTAACTATAGGTATGAGGAGAGACTTAAGATACTGGGACTGTTTGCAATAGAGAGATGAAGGCTAGGAGGACATTTAATAGAATTACATAGGATATACGGCACAGAAACAGGCCATTCGGCCCAACCAGTCCATGCCGGCGTTTATGCTCCACTCGAGCCTCCTCCTGTCTTTCCCCATCTAACTCTATCAGCATAACCCTCTATTCCCATTTCCCACCGTCTGCCCCACCTGTGACAGAGACTGTAGGTCCCGCATTGGACTCATCAGTCACCTGCGAATTCATTTTTAATGTGGAAGCAAGTCATCCTTGATTCCGAGGGACTGCCTAAGAAGGAAGGAGGAGAAGAAGATATGCTTGTCTAGCCTCCCCTTAAGTGCATCTATACTATTCGCCTCAACCACTCCCTGTGGTAGCGAGTTCCACATTCTCACCACTCTTTGGGTAAAGAAGTTTCTTCTGAATTCCCTATTGGATTTCTTGGTGACTATCTTATATTGATGGCCTCTAGTTATGCTCTTCCCCACAAGTGGAAATTCTCTCTCTATCCACTCTATCAAAACCTTTTATAATTTTAAAGACCTCTATTAGGTCACCCCGCAGCCTTCTTTTTTCAAGAGAAAAGAGACCCAGCCTGTTCATCCTTTCCTGATATGTATACCCTCGCATTTCTGGTATCATCCTTGTAAATCTTCTCTGCACCCTCTCCAGTGCCTCTATATCCTTTTTATAAATATGGCAACCAGAACTGTACGCAGTATTCCAAGTGTGGTCTAACCAAGGTTCCATACAGGTTTAGCATAACTTCCCTACTTTTCAATTCTATCCCTCTAGAAATAAACCCTAGTGCTTAGTTTGCTTTTTTTATGGCCTTGCTAACCTGTGTCGCAACTTTTAGTGATTTATGTATTTGTACTCAGAGATCCCTTTGTTCCTCTACCCCACCTAGACTCACACCCTCCAAGTGATAAGTGACCTCCCTATTCTTCCTACCAAAATGTAATACCGCATATTTGTTGAACTTCATTTGCCAATTATATGCCATTCTGCAAGTTTATTAATGTCCTCCTGTAATTTGTTGCAGTCCTCCTCAGTATTGACTATCCCCCCCAATTTGGTGTCATCCGCAAATTTAGAAATTGTGTTTTTGATTCCAAAGTCTAAATCGTTAATGTAAATTGTGAACAGCAGTGGTCCCAGCACTGATCCTTGTGGAACACCACTACCCACCTTCTGCCACTGTGAATAGCTACCCTTTACCCCTACTCTCCGCTTTCTGTCCTGAAGCCAGCCAGTAATCCATTCTGCTACTTGCCCCCTGACTCCGCATTCTCTGACCTTGTTCATCAGTCTATTATGGGGTACCTTATCGAAGGCCTTTTGAAAATCCAGATAAATTACATCTACTGCATTACCATTGTCTACTCTCTCTGTTACCTCTTCAAAGAATTCAATAAGGTTGGTCAAACAAGACTTTCCCTTTTGAAATCTATGCTGACTATTCATTATTATATTTTTGGTTTCTAGATGTTCTTCTATTTTCTCCTTTAGTAGGGATTCCATTATTTTTCCTACCACCGATGTTAAGCTGACTGGTCTATAATTCCCTGGACATGTTCTATCCCCCTTCTTAAATATCGGTATTACGTTAGCTATCCGCCAGTCCTCTGGCACTACAACTTTTTCTAACGAATTATTAAATATGCGTAGTAATGCCTCTGCTATCTCTTCCCTAGATTCTTTTAAAATGCGTGGATGCAATCCAGGGGTCTTATTCTCTTTGAGTTTGATTAGTTTATTTAATATATCCCCTTTTTTTAAATTTTAAATGCACTTATCTCATTACTAATTTCATCATCCAATGTCATGTCCACCTGTTTTGGTCTCCTTATTTAAGGAAGGTTATACTTGCATTGGAGGCAGTTCAGAGAAGGTTCACGAGGTTGATTCCGGAGATGAAGGGGTTGTCTTCTGAAGAAAGGTTGAGCAGGTTGGGCCTATACTCACTGGAGTTTAGAAGAATGAGAGGGGATCTTATTGAAACATATAAGATTCTAAAGGGGCTTGACAGGGTAGATGCAGAGAGGATGTTTCCCCTCGTGGGGGAATCTAGAACTAGGGGGCATAATTTCAGAATAAGGGGGCACCCTTTTAAATTGGAAAGGAGGAGGAATTTCTTCTCTGAGGGTCGTGAATCTTTGGAATTCTCTTCCCCAGAGAGCTGTGGAGGCTGGGTCATTGAATATATTTAAGGTGGAGATAGACAGATTTTTGAAAGGTAAGGGAGTCAAGGGTTATGGGGAATGGGCAGGGAAGTGGAGTTGAGGCCAAGATCAGATCAGCCATGATCTTATTGAATGACGCAGCAGGCTCGAGGGGCCAAATGACCTACTCCTGCTCCTACATCTTGTGTTCTATCTCCCTGGCAAATACTGAAGCAAAATAATTATTTAATATTTCTGCCATCTCTCTATCGTTACCTGTGGTATTATCCTGTCTATCCCTTAATGGCCCTATTCCCATCCCAACCTTCCTTTTTTTTTATTGATGTGCGTATAAAATATTTTAAAATAATAGAGAGAGACTATTTTCTTTAGTTGGGAGGCAGTGATGAGCGGTCATCAATATAAAATGGTCATGGAATGCAGCACCACAGGGAGTGATTGAGGCGGAGAACTGCATCTTTTAAGAGAAAATTGAATAAATATTTGAAACAAAGGTAGGTCGCTGGAGAGAGGGGGACAGTTTTAGGTGTGTTTAGATTGCTCGAGCAAAGAGCCGGCACAGACACAATGGGCCTTCCTCTGCAGTTCTATGGTATACATGAAAGGGGTTGAATCAAAACTATTTTCATACAAAACAATATTCCTTATCAGACTAGAAGGTGGGCTAAAGGGGCTGATTCTGTGGGAAGTGGCAATCACAAGGTGCATACCCCTGATTTCCTGCCGTATGCTTCCTGTGAGTGATTTCCCCTCTCGGAGGGCAGGATTGACCCCAAGCTATATTTCTGCTTCTATAAATCCTTTATACCTTCAGAATAATTGACACGCACAAACTAGAATGTAAATACTTGTAATGCTACTACTATATAATGTATAAAAAGAGAGACAAGGAACAAAGTAAACAGGACCCAAGGAGACGACAGTCTGGTGTGATATTTTATGACTGATCGTGTATTCTAGTTTCAAGGATCATAAATAATGCATTTTTACAATTATGTTTCTTTGTCAAATATATTGCATTAAGGATTTGAGGGCTTTGGGAGTGGAGGAAAGAAATAACTTTATTACATCTCAAATCACCACATACAATTGACCAGTTTGAAGTGCAGTAACGGCTGTTTTGCAAGTAATTGTGACAGCCATTTTGCACCCAGCAAGGTTTCCATTGACAGAAACAAGACAAATGACCATTAATCAATTTATGATGGTGCGGCTTGAGGGACAAATGTTGGACAGGCCACTGGGACAACACCCTGCTCTTCTTCAAATAGTCCTAAGGGATATTTAATGTCCACCAGAAAAGACGCCTCCAACAATGCAACTCTAAAGTGTCAGCCTAGATTATGTGCTTAGGTCTGAGCGTCAGGCTTGAACCCACAATCTTCTGAGTCGGAGTCAAGAGTGTTACCAACTGAGCCAAGCTGGCACTGAGAAACATAGTTCGTAAGGGGAGGGGGGACCGGGAGACATTACGGGTTTGGAGTGGGGTGGGGTCGGCCCCCCACTCTTGCGACAGAAGATTTGCTTCAGGCTCCGGGGTGGGGGGTGGGGGGCGGGGGCGAGGGGGGGGGGTGTTAGAGAGAGAGCACTCCTGCTCCTCCTGGCCCACAAGCAGTGCTCTAAAACGCATTTACCTGCTGGAGCCAGTTGCTCCCGCCTCCCTCTAGCTGTCGGGTTTCCCGAGCCCTGGGCAGGCCGGCCAGCCAATGTTAAATTTTAATTGCTGCCAAAATATCAGGAACGGAGCTTCATTTACATATTACAGACCCACCTCTCCAGAACGGAATACTCAGACGCCCCCAAACCTGCTGCGGTTAAAACGGATTTCTAATATTTGTTGATTTAACCCCCTCAACCCTAACCCTCCCCACCCATCATGGGGGATAAAATTCCCCTCATTATCTCAACAGTGCTTCAGCCTTAATTGTACATGTATAGCCAACCCATTTATTGTAATCATTTATACAACAGGGGTATGATAGCATAGTGGTTACATTATTGGACTAGTAATCCAAAGGCCTTGACTAATGATCCAGAGACATAAGTTCAAATCCCACCACGGCAGCTGGGTAATTTAAGTTCAGTCAATAATTTTTTTTAAAAGGTAGCATCAGTAATGGTGCCCATGAAAGTCCTGCCGTAAAAACCCATCTGGTTCACGAATGTCCTTTAGGGAAGGAAATCTGCCGCCCTTACCTGGTCTGGCCTATAGGTGATTCCAGACCCACAGCAATGTGGTTGACTCTTAACTGCCCTCTGAATTGGCCTAGCAAACCAATCAGTTGTACCAAACCACTACAAAAATGATCTTAACCACACGGTTTAAGAAGGCAGCTCACCATTTTCTCAAGGGCAATTAGGGATGGGCAATAAATGCTGGCCTTGCCAGCGATGCTGATATCCCATGAACGAATAAAAAAAATTAAGAAACTTTAGGAACAGGAAAAGGCCAATAAGTTTGATTCTTTTTCAGGGATCAACCCAGCCTGCTCCAGATTATAATCTCTCTCCAGAAACACATCTATTTTCTCCTTTTAATGGACTGCTTCAAAGACCATGGGCTAGAAATTGCGTAGCGCCCCGTTTGGGGCGATAACTTTTCAGTGAACACAAAAGTATCGCCAGGCGAAAAAGATTTGCTGCTGCCAGGAACATCCGCGTTAGAGCTCCAAGAGGGAAGTGGAGCACTACCACTTCCCTTAGAGCGCTAAAGGGAGTGAGAGGGACGGTATCGGCAGAGCGCTGAGCAATGTTCAAGGCAGCGCTGCCATCTTTACAGGCTCCTTCCCTCCTTAAAGGGAAGGGCCAATGCTGCATTGAATGAATCTTCAGGCTATGTCTGTTGGGCAACTACACCTGTGCAACGCACATGGCAGCCCCAAGCACGCTAAGAGAGTGCAGGGCTGAGCAATCGCGGGGGCAAAAGAAAGCAGGAGGCACCAGACTGGGAACATAAATAAATTTTGCCCTACCTGACCACCACTATCTATAAATAGTGCTCCCCAAGTGGCCAGCCGAGGTGACAACGCCTCCTGCAGCTGCCGTTATTGATGCCCGGTGATGCTGCATGGGGCGGAAGTGAATATCACTTCCGGGGCGCTGCGCACTGGATGACGTCACGATCTTTGGGGCGCAAAAGAGTGAGGCTGTAAGTCTTGGTGCCAGCGCAAATCCGCCAGTGAATTTGCCACGCCTGGTCAGTAACCCCTTAACGCCTCATTACCGCCCCCCGCAGGCGCTAACGGGAGGTGCAAACCAGGGGAATTTCTCCCTCCATGAAACTAACAGAAACATCCCTCGTTACTTATTCCACTGCTCCATTACCCTTTTGAGTGAAAAATGTTCCACATGGCTTCCATCTTAATTTCATAATATTTAATATGTGCTCTTCCATTCTAAACCTACTGCTACAGCAAAAATTTGCTTGGATTAATTTTGCCAATTTCCTTCACAATTTCGAGAAATTCAATTCGGTGTCTCCAGTTTTCCAAAGAAAGCCCAACTTTCTTAGCCTTTCCGCATTACCTAAACAATGTGTGGGAGTGTTTCAGTGGTGGTTTATTGCCAGTACACCCGTACTCCTAAAGCAATGAATATACATTCCATTGAGAAATACAAGATCCACGGGAAAGTTAAGGATAGTATTAGATTAAGAGAGGCTTATAATGTTGCGAAGAATAGTAGTAAGCCTGATGATTTGGAGAGCTTTAGAAACCAGCAAAGGATGACCAAAAAATTGATAAAAAGGGAGAAAATGGAATACGAGAGTAAATTAGCAAGAAATATAACAGATTGTAAGAGCTTCTACAAGTAAGTAAAAAGGAGGAGAGTAGCAAAAGCAAGCATTGGTCCCTTAGAGACTGAGACAGGAGAACTTATATTGGGGAACAAGGAAATGGCAGTGACTTTAAACAAATATTTTGTATCTGTCTTCACAGTAGAAGACACAAAATGTATACCAAAAATAATGGGGAACCAAGGGGCTAATGAGGGTGAGGAACTTAAAGTAATTAAGATCAGTAGAGAAAAAGTACTTGGAAACTAATAGGACTAAAAGCCGACAAATCCCCTGGACCTGCTGGACTACATCCTAGGGTTCTAAAAGAGGTGGCTGCAGAGATAGTGGATGCATTGGTTGTGATCTTCCAAAATTCCCTAGATTCTGGAAAGGTCCCAATGGATTTGAAGGTTGCTAATATATCCCCGCTATTCAAGAAAGGAGGGAGAGAGAAAACAGGGAACTACAGACCAGTTAGCCTGACATCAGTCGTTGGGAAAATGCTGGAATCCATTATTAAGGAAGTGGTAACAGGGCACTTAGAAAATCATAATATGAATAGGCAGAGTCAACATGGTTTTATGAAAGGGAAATCGTGTTTAAAAAATTTATGAGTTTTTTGAGGATGTAACTAGCAGGGTAGATAAAGGGGAGCCAGTGGATGTAGTATATTTCGATTTCCAAAAGGCATTCGATAAGATACCATAAAAGGTTACACAAGATAAGGGATTAGAGGTAATGTAGCAGCATGGATAGAGGATTGGTTAATGGACAGAAAGCAGAGAGTTGGGATAAACAGGTCATTTTCAGATTGACAGACTGTAACTAGTGGGGTGCCGCAAGGATCAGTGCTTGGGCCTCAGCTATTTACAATCTATATTAATGACTTAGATGAAGGGACAGAGTGCAATGTATCCAAGTTTGCTGATGATACAAAGCTAGGTGGGAAAGTAAGCTGTGAGGAGGACACAAAGAGGCTGCAAAGGGATATAGACAGGTTAAGTGAGTGGGCAATAAGGTGGCAGATGGAGTATAATGTGGGGAAATGTGAGGTTATTCACTTTGGTAGGAAGAATAGAAAAACAAAATATTTATTAAATGGTGAGAAATTATTAAATGTTGGTGTACAGAGAGATTTAGGTATCCTCATACAGGAAACACAGAGTTAGCATGCAGGTACAGCAAGCAATTAGAAAGGCAAATGGCATGTTGGCCTTTATTACTAGGGGGTTAGAGTACAAGAGTAAGGAAGTCTTACTACAATTGTACAGGGCTCTGGTGAGACCACACCTGGAATACTGTTTACAGTTTTGGTCTCCTTATCGAAGGAAGGATATACTTGCCTTAGAGGCGGTTTAACGAAGGTTCACTAGACTAATCCCTGGGATGAGAGGGTTGTCCTATGAGGAGAGATCGAGTAGATTGGGCCTATACTCTTTGGAATTTAGAAGAATGAGAGGTGATCTCATTGAAACATATAAGATTCTGAGCAGGATTGACAGGATAGATGCTTGGAGATCGTTTCCTATGGCTGGAGAGTCCAGAATGAGGGGGCATAGTCTCAGGATAAGGGGTCGGCCTTTTTAGACTGTGACGAGGAGGAACTTCTTCACTCAGAGAGTTGTGAATCTTTGGAATTCTCTGCCCCAAAGGGCTATGGATGCTCAGTCGTTGAGTATATTCAAGGTTGAGATAGATAGATTTTTGGACTCTAGGGGAATCAAGGGATATGGGGCTGGGGCAGGAAAATGGTGTTGACGTCTTAGATCAGCCATGATCTTATTGAATGGTGGAGCAGGCTTGAGGGGCCGTATGGCCTACTCCTGCTCCTAATTCTTATGTTCTGCAGTATGATGCAGTGCACTTATGTGCATGAAATGAAGAGGTAGAATGGGAAAAATGGCTAAGTCTTAGTCAGACAATCTGGGAAATTCAGAACTTGTGTCACTATTCTGCGCATTGTAACGGAAAAAAATGGTTAGAGGCCTGGGAAGAGGCTGCTAGTTCTGGTTTCTCAAAGATGGACAAATGCATGATGTCAATGAGCCCAAGGAAAATAATTTTTAAAATGGGAGTGTTATTGAATTAACCGCGAGTATTCCAGCGACAGTGTGAAATGGATTTAAAATTAGGACTGAAAGTTAATGCTAGAAATAACTAAAAATAAAGCATGAACAAATTTATAGGAGAAGATTTCCTCTGTGTGATGTGTGCAACAAAATCATAAACCCACTCATAAATAACCCGTTTATGAATTCACTGCACGTAACATGGAGAAAATATATTAAAACCTCTAAACTTCTCCACAAAATTCTTTGAATCATAAAATAAAAAATATGATTTGAGGGCCTCACACTGCAACAAGCTCGAGGTAGAAAACTGGACCTCTGCTTCTTATTATATCACAAATTGGGACCGAGGATTAAATACGAGTTCGGCTTTGTTCTTTGTTTTAGAGCCAGTTTCAATTTAGCATGAATGGAGCTGATCCTTGTACTTTGCCAGTACAGGTCTGGTACAGTTTTGCCATTCAAGAGGGGCCTTAGTGCACTGCTTTGTTGTTTCTCTTGTCTCATTGCTTTGCGGAGTTTTGTGCATTCTTACGGCTTTATCTACATAGTTGCTGAGCTGGGCGATGTTGAAGATTACACAGATATCATCACCAGTCCAGATCTGGTATTTATACTGGTCAATCCCACCTTTGAAGTCACTGGCTGTTGCTGAAGGAAGTATGGAAGAAACAAAGCTTCACCCTCAGCGTTATCGAGAGTTAAGAGGTATGTCTGGCATGATAATAATTAAGAAATAGTTTGGTGCACTGACATTACCACTCAAACCAAAGGATTATATATGGTGCTGTTTAGCTGCAAAAACTGAGAATACTTACTGTGTTCACAGTGCACTCCCTCCCAGCCCTTGCACTCACAACGATAACTTGCATTGTGAAGTACGCACTCTCCATCATTCATACATGGATTTGGTTTACACAGTTTAACTGGTGCCTTGGCCACTGTTGAGACAATACAGAAGATTTGTTAAAAGAAGTGGAACAGAAATATTATCCATTACTGTCATCCCTAATGCTTACCGCCTTTCTCGAGTCACTTTTCCAATGTCAATCAGCATGCCTGCTGTACGGACCTACATTAGTAGCTTCCCAGTACAGGTGCAAGAAGGGAGTGAAAAATGTTGAGCAACTAAAATCTATGCGCTTTGCCAAATGAA
The DNA here is from genome assembly GCA_030390025.1 of Squalus acanthias. NCBI lineage: Eukaryota > Metazoa > Chordata > Chondrichthyes > Squaliformes > Squalidae > Squalus > Squalus acanthias. The sequence continues at coordinate 15,903,499 of CM059438.1, forward strand.
AACCCTTAGGCATCAGCACATACAGAACGTCACACAATAGAAGCCTGTGTCCAGTGGTGTACCGCAGGGATCGGTGCTGGGTTCTTTGCTGTTTGTAGTGTACATTAATGATTTAGATATGAATGTAGGAGGTAATCATCAGTAAGTTCGCAGATGACACGAAAATTGGTGGAGTGTAAATAGCGAGGAGGGAAGTCTCAGGCTACAGGACGATATAGACGGGATGGTTAGATGGGCAGAACAGTGGCAAATGGAATTTAACCCTGAAAAGTGTGAGGTGATGCATTTTGGGAGGACTAACAAGGCAAGGGAATACACAAAGAATGGTAGGACCCTAGGAAGGACAGAGGATCAGAGGGACCTTGGTGTGCATGTACATAGATCCCTGAAGGCAGCAGGACAGGTAGATAAGGTGGTTAAAAAGGCATTTGGGATACTTGCCTTCATTAGTCGAGGCATAGAATATAAAAGCAGGGAGGTTATGATGGAGCTGTACAAAACGCTAGTTAGGCCACAGCTGGAATAGTGTGTGCAGTTCTGGTCGCCACACTATAGGAAGGATGTGATTGCATTGGAGAGGGTGCAGAGGAGATTCACCAGGATGTTACCTGGGCTGCAGCGCTTCAGCTGTGAAGAGAGACTGGACAGGCTGGGGTTGTTTTCCTTAGAGCAGAGAAGGCTGAGGGGGGACCTGATTGAGGTGTTCAAAATTATGAGGGGCATAGATAGGGTAGATAGAAAGGAACTTTTCCCCTTAGTAGAGGGGTCAATAACCAGGGGGCATAGTTTCAAGGTAAGGGGCAGGAGGTTTAGAGGGGATTTGAGGAAAAGCTTTTTCACCCAGAGGTGGTTGGAATCTGGAACTCACTGCCTGAGAGGGTGGTAGAGGCAGGAACCCTCACAACATTCAAGAAGCATTTAGATGAGCACTTGAAACGCCATAGCATACAAGGCTACGGACCAAGTGCTGGAAAATGGGATTAGAATAGACAGGGCTTGATGGCTGGCGTGGACACGATGGGCCTCTTTCTGTGCTGTATAACTCTATGACTCTATGAGAGTATATGATTTGGACCTGCATTGTAATAAAAAAAATCAATCCTTGGTTACTGTTTTTTTGTAAATATTAAATTGCACATCATGGAGTGCTAACCTTTCCCAAGTGAGATATGAATGCTTTTTACTAAAATACTAGGTAAAAAGAAAGTAGACACTAGGTTCAAAAAATAAACCAGGGTTCCAACTGATCTGGAAAGAGACAAAATCCATCGGTGAGTGTGCTGGGCAGTGGACGTGCACTGGACAGACCACATATTGACTTCTTAATTCAGAAAATGGAGTCAATAGAGGAACCTTTCAAATACAATTCCCTAATTACATTGGTTAAAATTAAGAAGACATCAGCACATCTAGAGATAAGTAAGTGTCTTCAAAGGTCTTCCATAAAACTGTCTTTGCTTTCAAGTAACAAAAAAAAAGGTGTGAAGGTCTACAATTAAACATTATTCCAAACGCACTACAGAGATGAATAGCATTGCTCTTGCAATGAAATAAATACATTAGAAGCTTGGGAACTCTACAACACCATGGTGTATAATTCAGAATACTCAACAGAGGACTGTGACGTGTATCATTCTTAAATAGCGTGAGTTCTCTTTAATGATCCATGGTGTAAAATCATATCATCTCATTTAGCATGTAGACCAAAAGCTATAGTTCCAATTTCAAACACAGACTTAACTTTTTGAAGTACAAACACACACTTTTTGAAGTGCAAACACAGAGGCTCCACCCAACTTTGTTGCAAAGTCAAAGAAAGATCAAAGTGAAGCTCCACATAAATCAAATATCTTTTCAAAAACTGTTATGCTGTCATACACTATGCCATTACTGTATCATCAAAAATAAATTGGTGCAGCAGAAACAGAGGGATCAAAATACACCTCTGGGTTTAAAGTGGCACAGAATGAATGAGTTAGCACATGATGTAGCAACACATTTACAAACTGGCCCCATCCAGCTCATCACTTGCCATGCTGGACACGCTTTACCGCACACACCAGCACATTGAAGCAAACCTTTGGCTTAGTGGTAGCACTCCTGCCTCTACGTCAGAGGGTTCAGGGTTCAAACCCTGCTCCAGACGATCCTGGCAAGTGGGGATCGGAGCTCCGGCCCTGAATTCTGGGTCAACATCCAGAGGATACTCGCATCCGGTGGGTGTGAGTGACCCCCACCCCCTTTTTGTATGGGTTGTGGAAGCCCATTAAACTCTCCCGTTTTATAGGACTAACCACCCCGGTGGTTGGTATAATGATGGTTACGGCTATGGAAGGAGCGCTGACGTTATGATCTGTCAGACTTAATCAGCCTGTGAAATCTTCCACTACTTCAGCTGATTCCCCTGGAGAATAGTGTGGAGTATTGTGGACAATTCTGGGCACCACATTTCAAGAAAGATATAGAGGCATTAGAAAGGCTACAGAGGGATGTTACCAGGGATGAGGGACTTCAGTTATGAGGAGAGGTTGGAAAAGTTAGGACTGTTCTCCTTGGAACACAGATGGTTAAGAGGTGGCCTAATAGAGGTCTTCAAGGTGATGAGAGGTTTTGATAGAGTAAATAGGGATAAAATATTCCCTCTGGCAAGTGGGACAATAACTAGTGGTCATAGATTCAAAAAGCATTGCAAAAGGATCTAGAGGGGAGATGAGGAGAATTTTTTCCACTCAGTTGTCGGAATCAGGAAGCTGATTCCATAAATAATTTTAAAAGGAAGTTGGGCAGGTACTGGAGGATGAGGAACTGACAGGGTTACGGACAAAAAGCGGATATGTGGGACTAAGCACGACTGCTCTTTCAAAGAGCCAGCACAGGCACGACGGGCCAAATGGCCTCCTTCTGTGCTGTAAGTTTCTATGATTCTATCTATATGAAAACAACAACCAGCACATTTTGCACGCACCTGTAACAATAAGTGCTTCCACCTTAATAGTCATTCTATTTTCTTTTTACACAGTTCAGTTAAGCTGTCTCACCTGGCATGGTGCCACGGCAAAAACACATCAGGTGTGTTTGTGCTCCATAAAGTTGTACTCAATTTAAAAAATATTCTTCCTTTAGTACTGAATTACGTAGGCAGATTGCGATGTACCTCGGATTAGCCAAATAGAAAGTTTTATGGTGGGACTTTCCCTCTGTGGAAGATTCTGCTTGATCTCTTTCAAACATTGAATAATTTGTTTGTTTTTTTTAAACAGTTGAAGGAGCCCTATTACTGGTATGACACCGACTTATGCTTTTCCCTCTTTAACCTCCCCCCAGTGATGTTGCAGTGGATCTGGGGAGAGCAGGGATGTAAAAGAAGTGCTCCACCATGTCCCTATCTCCTTGCAATCCCCCCCTCACTCATTTCCAGGTGCACAGGGCAGGGAGCGGAAAGTGCGTCTGACCCTATGGGTGGCGTATGCTAATGATATGCACATCAGGGGAAATAGTCTCCAACATTGTGTGTGACTCGCCTCCTTTGAATTCTGGATACAGGGGGCAACTGTCAGGCCCAGGTAGCCAGCATTGTCCTGACAGCAGTGGTGGCCCTGGATTCCTTTGAGGAATCTGGGCCCGTGCATGCGCTCAGAAAGCCTGCCTTTGCACAGATCAAAGAGAAGGGCCCATACTTTGAAAAAGGTTTTAAATTTGACAGGCAGCCTGGAGGCTGTCCATATTCCTAAGCTATAGCTGACCTCGGTGGAACTCCACTCTCATTCACAACGGGACTCTCCAGAGGAGGCTGTGGAGCCTGCTTCCTGTATTTAAATAATCCCAAGGTCAGATGGTTGGTTGGGTTCAAAGTTCACCTCCATGCAGGGCAGAAATCCAGCACCCTTTGTAGATGCAACCCAATCAAGGTTGGGGGGGCGGGGGGGGGCGACAAATCCTAGGCCTTTACCTCCATCAGGTTGTTAAAGAATCATGTCAATGGTGCCTGTTGCTATGTACCACTGACCGAGTTAGGTACTATTCCAGTCCATCAATCACAGCTTTAATCTAAATACATGTATGAAAAAAACTCTCAACCACAACGGAAATGCTGATATTTCTCTGCACTTTTCTTATATAGAGGACAGTCTATGGATACTGGCGCAATAAAATATTTATGCAACGGATAAAGCGTCGGAGTTTCAAGGGGATTAAAAAATGAGGGGAAGAAAAGATACATGAATTATTATATAAACAAGTTAAAAGTTATTGTGCTTACAAGAAAATCAAAGTGATACTGATGGTTGTCTGAAATATCATTGGCTTTGTGAAGCTTAGTCAGGCTTACTAGTAGGAAAGTCACATTAAGACCTTGTGATAATTTACCTCAGTTTTAAACTATTGTGTTTTATTGCACAATTAAGCAGGTTGGATAACCCATTTAAAAACAGTTCACCATAATGTTTCAGCTAATGCATCACCTTTCAATAGATCAGGATTATCAGCTCATTATTAAAAGTACTCTTATTCATCAGAATTTTGAATTACTTTTAAATAAAACACATCAGGAGTTGAATTGGGTAATATCTTCAACAGTACCTCCCAAACCCGTGACCTCTACCACCTAGAAGGACAAGGGCAGCAGGCGCATGGGAACACCATCACCTCCAAGTTCCCCTCCAAGTCACACATCATCCTGACTTGGAAATATATTGCCGTTCCTTCATTGTGGCTGGGTCAAAATCCTGGAACTCCCTCCCTAACAGCATTGCAGGAACTTCACCACAAGGACTGCAGCGGTTCAAGAAGGTGACTCACTACCACCTTCTCAAGGGCAATTAGGGATGGGCAATAAATGCTGGCCTTGCCAGCAACATCCACATCCCAGGAACAAATATAAAAAATCTGATGTCATCTAATTGCACCTACAGCATTTTCAGAAAAACAGGGTTTTGACCATGAACACTGCAGTTTCTTTCAGATCGAAATTGAGTCAAATTATGTCGACTTGGATCAACTTTAGATGCCACCTCTGTCACGTTATTGGTTACAATGCATAGCAAAGGATGCTGGGAGATGAGGATAAGCAGCAAAACATAATGGGGGCCATTTTGAACTTTCATCCAAAACGTGCACAAAGTCGGTGATGCATCGGCAGCACCCACCCACTCATTAGAATACAGTGGACTAGCTGCCAAGTGCTCAATGAGTGCCAGTGGACAGCTCGCCAAACCAGGAGAGGGGCCACAGAAATCCTGCAGCTGCATGAGCAAGCCATGCTGGAAGTCGGGAGTAAAGGGTGGGAGGGGGTGGGGGGCACTATCCAGTGGGCAGAAGTTCCTCCTGGCCTCTCAAAAATTCTCCCACAAAATATTCCAGGCCATTTTCAGAGCGGCCTCTCACCGCCTGGTACAAAATATGCGGAGCAAGCGTGCTTGGCTCCAGCCATTTGTACTTGAAAATTACAATCAGCGTATGACCCCAATTTGCATATTCAAGCAGCCTCCTGATGGTTTCGAGCAGGAGTGCAGGGTTCCCATTTACAGCCCTGCCCAAAGACTGCATTAAGCGGGCCTCGGGCGATCAAGGGCGGCCTGCTGTTTCCCTGCCATTTTCAACGGCAGGATGCCTTCTAAACGGGGAAGCTGGTAGTTGACGTGGTCAATTAAAGTACCTCCTGATGAGTTTTTAGTGAACATTCTGATGAATAAGAACCCTTTTAATAATAATCTAACTAATAAACCTGATCTATTAAAAAATTATGATGAACTACTTTTAAATGGGATATCCAGATTGATGTGCAGTAAAACAAATAGACAATAAACAGCTGAAAAAGGGCAACTTGGTGAGATGTGTTTCACAACTTCCCCCCTCCCCTCCCTCGCCACAAACAGTAGTTTTTTTTTTAAAAAAAACAATTCCTGGGAATTTGCTAGCTCCGTTTGATATTCTAGTTTATCAGTCACAGCCAAAAAGTAAAGTAGAGCTGATTTAGAGAAAGCTCTCGGGATAGTTTCGAGCACAGAGAGTCATTCAGAGAAGCATTAAGAGAGGTGGATCTTGTTTAATTTTTCGGTGAGATGCAGCACTTGAGATCATTACTCTTTGGAAAAAGATGAAAGGCATCAGTTCAGCGTAAGAAGTCAATGGAAATGGCTGGCACACGCCACAGCTCTATTCAATCATATGTTTTAGTAGAACTCTATTTAATGGAACTTCACAAGTTTCCACCTATACTGGATTGTGGCTTACATAATTACACTGCTCATTTTGTTTATCCTAGTTGTATTTACTGTTTTTCAACTGGCTTACAGGCAATATGTCTTGTTATTATTGTGACTGGTTTATATTTACTTAACTGAAACCTAATATATTAAAGGATATTTTAAAAACCCATTAGGCCCAAAACACAAGGCTAGCATGTTGATATTGGGCAATGGTGTGTGTCAATTATACCATGCTGGGATAGGATAGCCTCAGTGGTCCTTTCCTGTCCTCCTTTTTAATATATTTGTACAGATTCTAGTCCAAGTGCAGCTGGGGAATTTAAATTCAGTTAATTAAATAAATCTGGAATTTAAAAAAGTTAGTATCAGCAATGGTGACCATGAAACTACCGGATTGTCGTAAAAACCTATCTGGTTCACTAATGTCCTTTAGGGAAGGAAATCTGCCGTCTTTACCTGGTCTGGCCTACATGTGACTCCAGACCCACAGCAATGTGTTTGACTCTTAACTGCCCTCTGAAATGGCCTAGCAAGCCACTCAGTTACTACATGGACTGCAGCGGTTCAAGAAGGCGGCTCACCACCACCTTCTCGAGGGCAATTAGGGATGGGCAATAAATGCTGGCCTTGCCAGCGACGCCCACATCCCAAAGAACGAATAAAAAAAAAATGTCACCTTTCCTTGTGATTTGCTGGAGCGAGCTTGTTCCACTTTGTAGGTCAGAGAGGAATTTCCCAGGGTTTCCTTTTCCTAAATTGGCCGAAGGTTTATTTCTCTGTCTTTCTGTCTCACCCAGGAGATTGCATGGCTATGGGGTGGGGAAGGCAGGGTTAGTCTCTAGGGTAATCAAGGGATATGGAGATCAGGCGGGAAACTGGAGTTAATGTAGAAGTTCAGCCATGATCTTACTGAATGGCGTACTCCGGCTCCTAATTCTTATGTTTTTAAGGTGGAGATTGAAATTATGGTATGTGTAAGTTACTCCATTGCTGGGATGGGACTTGCTCAATGGACCTTCTGGTCTTTTCTTGTCTTTTTCATACATTCATTTTATAAGCAACATCAGAAAAACTGCATTCGCATTGAAACAACACAAATTTGTTTCTGGTTTAGAAGCCTAACAATAGCATGCCGCTACCCAGCATGAAAACAAATGCAACATATTGGGGTGGCTTTCTCCCTCAGCGGATTTCCGGCAGCCCTGTTGTTTCATGATGTTGAGGTTTCAACGGAGGTGCAGGTTTTTATTGTTTGCTTTGTGGACATGTTACCCTTTCCCCACCTCACTACCCCCCACCCCCGCAGCCCTGACTTGTACCTTATTAGATATGTCAATTCTGAGTCATGTCTTTCAGCAATTTGCTGAGATCTGGCAATGTGGTATGGTTACAACAACAACAACAACTTGAATTTATATAATGCCCTTAATATAGGAAAACGTCCCTAGGCGCTTCACAGAGCCATAATTGGACAAAAATTGATAACGAGCTAAAGGAGGAGCTATTAGGAGGGGTGGCTCAAAACTTGGTCAAAAAGGTACTTTTTATAGAGGGTCTTAAAGGAGGAGAGAGAGGCGGAGAGGTCTAGGAAGGTAATTCCAGAGCTCCTGGCCTAGACAACTGAAAGCATGGCCACCAATGGTGGGGCAAAGGGAATGGGAATGCATAAGAGTCCAGATTTGGAGGAACGCAGAGCTCTTGGAGGGTTGTAGGGCTGGAGGAGGTAACAGAGGCTTACAGTTTTAATGGGATGGCATTCTACACCTAACTGCTTTAGTGTGGATAAGGTAAGCCCCTTGGTGCTCATTACTGATTAGTAAATCTCCTATGTAGTTGCATATGGCGAGTTGTCTTGCTGTGTGATTTTTGTCTGCGTCATTTTGCGACTATTTCTGATCCCCCCCCAGATTTGTCCCTTTGTTCTGTGACGTGCATCTTTGTTACAACGTCTGTATCCGCTACTCTCTCTATTTGTGTTTGCTCTTGTTTGTGCATGGATATGGTTTTTGGGGTATTTGTCGCTTTATTTTATATATCTGTGTTGATGATAAGATACCTCTTACTTTTGAGAGTTGACATTTGGGTGTCTGCGTGCCACCGATTTCCTTAACTTTCTGCTGATTATAACCTGATGCCTAGCTGTATGTGCATTGCGGATTGCTGTCCCTTCTGACATTGTTGCTGAGGAAGAGGCATAAAGTAGCAGGGCGCTGGGTAGACTGCAAATGGCCAAAAATAAAAAGTGTGGAAGGAGAGAAAAGTTGGAACTGCAGAAGGCATGCAGATGACAGTGAAGTGACACACAAAAGCTGGTTGTGAATGGATGAAAAAAAACCACCAAGGGGAGAAAGAGAGATAAAGTAGTGGGGATGAGTTAAAAATTAGAATTAAAGAAAAATGAAAGATGGAAAGAATGGAGAATAAAAAATGAAGATGGGTGAAGAGAAGTGTTTCAAACTTCCTACTTTTTTTTTTTTTTTAAAGCATTTGTTTTTAGTATGATAACGTTATTATTCCAGTTATAAAACTACCAGATGTCTGCATAGTGCTAATACTGTAACATTACTGCTTGTTTTAGTGTTACCATGTGTGAGCTCAAAAACTTGGCTTGCCCAGTAAGCCTATAATTCTCTGGAGTCTAAAGGTTAAAAATTGGACTGCTACTTAAAGCTTTACTACCCCAATGGTCTTCTTTAAAATATATTTCATTACTGTCAATTTTCTGTCATTTTTTTCCCTTCCACTCCTCTCCTGAAGGCATTGATCTCTTGCTGGGGTGCGCTGCTATGGGTGCCGGGTGCCCTCCAGCACCTTACCCAAGTGACCATTATTCATGTGTACACCTTGACATCGTGCATCAGTGGGCAATCCAACTGTTAGGATGGGGGGGGGCATCAAAGCCAAACCTAATATTCTCCTCATCCATTGTCCCTGTCCACACATGTACATTTGCAGCAAGAGTCATGGATAGTGATCTAAGAGTGAGATTGGTATCCAATTTTTCCCCTCCTTAACCACAGACACCTTGAGGCCAATTGTAGGGGTCCTACCACTGCACCAATCCGCTCACAATGAAATCCAATCAGGGACTTTCCTGCAACTTTTCTCTGACGCAGTTTGGAGCTCACTTTCTTCTCAAAGCAAGCTTTTCTGTGGCCAGTTCTGAGTCTGACTTTAAATATCATGAATTTAACGCCTGAAGGAATAGTAAAAAAAAAAATCATCCTGGGAATGCTTTCAGCAAGATGCATGCAATTACCTTCACACACTCTGTGAACGACAATATCTTCAAAATATTTCAAATCTTCATAGGACGGCACAGTTATCATGTAATTAGCAGAACCAGCAATCCTTAGCAATGATTCCTTCTGCGCATCCCCAATTCCTACAGCAAAAACTGTGATGTCATTATTCTTCAGGGTCTGTGCAGGAACTGCTGCATCATCGGTGCTTGCCCCATCTGTAAGCACCACAACCACTTTGTTCACACCAGGTCGGGCTCCTTGCCGGATACTCATGACATCATCGTAAATGTGAAGGAGAGCACGGCCAGTGGAAGCAGTTCCGCCCAAATAAGGGGCCATGCTAATTGCCTTCTGGAGATTAGTACCTGAATCAAAAGCATCAAGGCCAAAGATTGTCCTAGATCTGCTCCCGTAAATCACAAGGCCAACTTGGGTAACATCACGGTTGACCTCAAACTGCATGATAGCACTTTTCATGAAATTTTTCACCTGATCAAAATTGTCCTTTCCAACTCCAGCAGATGCATCCAAAGCAAAGACCAGATCTAGAGGCTGAGACAAGCATCCTGCAGAGACAGAAATAAACACAGAATTAGAAATTCCCATGAAGGTAGTGGTTTCCACTGACCAGCCCATTCCAAAAGGGAAAAAAAAACCAAGATGGGAGTGCAAAGCACTGGAAAGAATTGGTCACCTGTTCCTACTTGTATCGATTTGGACAACAACACAAACAGCAACAACTTGCATTTATACAACACCTTTAATGTAAAGAATGTCTCACAGCACTATCCAAATAGGCATAAGGAAAACACATCAAGCCAGGAAAAAGAAAGATTCGGAGGTGTGACCCAAGGCATGGTAAAAGTGGTGGATTTTGGAAAGGTTTTTAAAGGAGAGGAGGGAGGCAGAGATGTTTAGGGAATAAATTCCAGAGAGTAGGATCCAAACGGTTGAAGGCTCTGCCACCTACGGTGGAGTGAAAGGAGGGAGGATGCACAAAAAGCCAGAGTCAGTGGAATTGAGAGTTTGGGGAGGGATTCAAGGCTGCAGAAGATGGCAGAAATAGGGTAAGGTGAGGCCCTGGTGTGGTTTAAAGACAAGAGATGATGGGGAGCTTGTGCAGGTCAATGAGGACAGGGGTATGTGGGACAGGATGCATGTGTCAGAGTTTTCCACAAGTTCTGGTCATGAATAGTATTGGATAGGAGCCCAGAAAGGACAACATTGGAAGAGTAAAGTCTGGAAGTAATGATGACATGCATGAAGGTATCAGTGATGAAGGAGCAGAGGTGGGGTGGAGGCAAACAATGTTGAGGAGGTGAAAGCAGGTGATCTCTGTCATGGAGAGGATATGGCATCTGAAACTAAACTCGGGGTCAAACAGGACCCCAAGGTTGTGAACTTAACTGGTTGAACCCGAGACGGTGCCTCGAGATGGGGAAAGAATCAGTGGCAAGGAAGTGAGGTTTATTGCGGGGCCTGAAGACGATGGCTTTGTTTTTCCAATGTTGAGCTGGAGGAAGTTGTGATTCATCCAAGATTGGATACTGGACAAGCAGTCTGACTAGCACAGAGGCAGGTGAGGGATCAAGGCATACATTTGGGAGCTAACCCCATGCCTATAGCTGATGTCACCAAGGATCAGCATGTAGAGGAGGTACAGGAGGGGGCCAAGGAGATGCCTTGTGCTGGAGATGCACTAGCTACATTCAGGTTGAAAGGAATATAATTATATGAGGGTAGTCCTATGAGGCTGGATGACAGAGGAAAGATGTTGGAGGAGGATGGCATAATCAGCCATGTAAAATGCTGCGGAGAGGCTGAGGAGGATGTGTTGGGATAAGCATCACAGTCACACAGGATATTGTTTGTGACTTTGGTTAGGGCAGTTTTGGTGCTGTGAGGAGGTCAAAAGGCAAACTGGAGGGATTCAGACAGCGAGTTATGGGAGAGATGGGAAGTAACGATGTGTGCAAGGGCCTTTGAGAGAAAAAGAATGTTGGAAATGGACTGGTATTTGGCAAAAGTAGAAGGGTCAAGGGTGGGTTTCGATGGGTAACTTTTGTGCTCAGCCCACTTGTTAAAACAGATTGGCTCTTTCCCCAGGACGTTTAAAACGCTATAGCTTTACTTTTCTGTTCGGAGTTAATAACAAAAACTGTGAAGCGCATTCCTGGCATTTCCAATAATGTGGGAGGTATAAAGGGTTGTATGTTTTGTCTAACAGATAGCGTATTTTGTCTGATAGAGACAAGGTGCAGAGATATACATCTAAAGTAGTGTATTATGCAGAGTGTTAGAGGTCCCTAAAATTTTGATGATAATTGCAATATTCAAAATCTTCAGCTTTTACAATCTATAAAGTGGATGTGTATCTAATATCAAATAGAAAAGAGTTAATTCTGCAGTTTTGATTAAAAGCTGTAATTCATATCGTTTTCCTTAAAAAAAAAATCCTCTCTTGTCAGGTTCCCTGCACCATGCATCATTCCCTTGCTGACAGAATAGGCAGAAGATCAGCTCCTTGGGCTCTGTCATTACAGTTCTGTAACTACCCACCAGATGCACCCTAGGTCTTCCTCCTGCCTTCCTTTCTGCAGAGAAACACTTTGTTTGGCCCGTAATTTGCGGTCAGCAGCAAAGCAAAGGTGCTCGCCACAGGCCCCGAAGAAAGCTGCCCACAGAGATCTCGCAATCTCTGAGGCGAGAGGTTGGCCTTTTTGGGTGTTCAATTGATTTCAGTGCTCTGTAGTGGGAATCCTTAGTGCGATGCTGATGTGACATCAACAAGCTGTCTAAGCAGCCAATCACATTGCAGAATTCTCACAGACAGGAAACGAGAAGCTGCTTTTATCCAGACTTCTTAAAAATGTTACAGAAAGCGAAATAAAGATTGGGACTCTCACATGGAGATAAGGTAGAAGCTGAAATATCATGAACAAACTTAATTTGACACTCCACTAATATAAAAATTAGTTTATCAGGTCAGTACGCTTGTTTACCAGTCAATAGGCTGTTAAAACCCCAGTTACTCCTATTCCAACAGCACTTAACATTTAATGGGATATTTAACAGCGATATTACCGCTGAAAAGCCCAAGTTTTCGTCAGTTTCACTGATTACCGGCTATGGGGGCGGGGTCCACAGCACAGCCAATGTCGGCACACTAAATCCTGAAGTTGCAGACAGTTTCAAAGGGGTAATAACGGCGACCGCTGTTAGTTCGCCGCTATTGCCCACCGCAAATTCCAGGCCAATGACTCCACATGGTGCTTCCACCTAACAACTTAGATGTGCTCCGTAATTTATCATGTGTGGGACTGATTTTTCATACATTGAGTTCATAGTACAAAATATCTGTGGGCCCATGTTCTCCCCGTGTCTGCGTGGGTTTCCTCCGGGTGCTCCGGTTTCCTCCCACAGTCCAAAAATGTGCGGGTTAGGTTGATTTGGCTATGATAAAAAATTGACCCTTAGTGTTAGGGGGTGATTAAATATGTGGGGTTATGGGGATAGGATGGGATATGTTAGGGGGAATTAAATACGTGGGGTTACGGGGATAGGGTGGGATAGGTGCAGGCTCGATGTGGGGATTCTGTGTGAGAAAGCAGGGACAGGGTACTGGATTTGGATGATCAGCCATGATCGTATTGAATGGTGGAGCGGGCTCGACGGGCCGAATGGCCTACTCCTGCTCCTAGTTTCTATGTTTCTATGTTTCTATGTTCTATCTGACTGTGCTGCTATCAGACAAGACAAAATGTGAAGGACAAATTTAGGAAAGTGTACATACCCTGATTATCAATGCTGCAGATTTTTGTTCTGAGTTCAGGAATCTTATTGAAGAGGTCCTGGGGATTTGAATATGTGACAGTACGCTGTGGACTTCCTGTAATTCCATCCAGTTCAGACTGAAGACTCTGACTGCCAATTGCAAGAAGGAAGATCTCTCGCTCTCTGGCATACTTGGCTGATTCAGTAACTGAATCTTCTGCTTTTGAGTCGGTTAGCAGAACTAAAACATGGGGACGGTCTTCTTGAACATGTGCAGATGTCGATCGAGTTTTAAATCCAAACTGGGTAAGGTAACGCAGAGCTTTGCCAGTCTTTGTGCTGCCCCCTTTAAAACGCATCGAGTCGATCTTTTTAACAATTTCCGATACATTCCTGTGCTGTCCCATTGACAACTCCATTTGGACACCATCACTGAACTGCGCCACTCCAACACTGACCCGACTATCTGCAGTCACCACGGCCTGGAGAAACCTTTTCACAAATGCTTTGTACTGAAGAAATTCTTCAAGGGTCGTTTTGGAAGAGCCATCAATTAGCAGCAAAAGATCCACACTGCAGTCGAGGCCTTGCTGTGGAGCTGTTAAATTAAAAAAAATATATATTCTAAATACAATTACATAGAAGAAGTACCATTTGTGGCAAAGCTTTAATTCATTCTATGAAAACCACTGATACTTTCTGTACATTCACAAAGGAATTTTTTCATGCTAGTGAAACTATGAACAATGTCATACTCAGGTGAACTATCCATCAACAAATAGTCAACATCAACAGTACACTGGAACAACCACAAATAGAGTACTGTATTACATAACACACTTATAATATAAAAGCACAATTGTTAGAATAGTGTATGTGTACAGACTTTATTTATACAGCTCCTGTTGAGGTCGATCTTCATTTTAATCCTTTTAAAACTAGATTTTCTAATGTTTTCCTGGACGTTTCATCACAGTTAGATGTAGGATTATGAAAGAGTTCATTCGGACACCCACATCCAACTTGAAGGGGCTCTGTCAGATTATTGACTGTCCTGCAGTCTTATCCATTGCTGCAGTTTCACTTTAAATAGTTAGCCTGAGAAATAATGCAGACTTTTTGAGAACAGAAATGTGTATTTTTAGTTAAAAATATCAGTAAATAAAAGATTGATAGCAGAAATGGCTATCATTATAAACTTGGGGGGAAAAATTCGGTTGATTTGCGCCTCCCGTTAACACCATAAGAGGGTGCTAACGGGGCGCAAAGCAATTAGCGCCTGGGCGTGGCGCCGCCAATGCCTCCCGCAAAATTCAGCGGGAGGTTAGCAGCGGTGGTAACATTAGTGCCTCACGGCATTGCGCCTCCGGCGACGACATCATCGCCGTGCGCAGCGCCCCGCTCGCGCCCCGACTGTGATCGTTGGTAGCGCCCCCTGACTTACCGCCGGCCACTGTGTCCGACGGGGTCAGGGGGGCCTACCTCCGGCCGGGGTGGCGCAAATTAAAGGGGAGATGCTGGGCAGGCCATTTTTGTTGCTGGCCGCCTGCCAGCACCTGCCCCCGGCCTCCTGTGCAGCCCCCCCACGGGGTGCCGGCTACGCTCCGTGAGCCCGGCACTTCTCGAGTGCCGGGCTCTTTTGCCGGCACTCCGATCCCTGGTGGCCCAGCTGGGCCCCGGGTCGCACTGCGCTAGGCCCCTCCCCTTTGATATTCACTCGCTGCGCCCCAAGAGGGAGGCGGGGCGCTTCCAGTAGCACCCCGCCTCCCTCTTGGGGCGCTACCGGTGAATTTCGGCTGCGGGGGCGCTAATTTTTTCGGGGTGCTAAAAGTAGCGTCCCAGCGAAGTTAGCGCCCCAAAGGGGGCGCGACCCAATTTTTCCCCCTTGTACTTTAAAAAAACAATTCCTTCCCTCACAGGGTTAATGTGATTGTTTTCTAACTGGCACTGCTCCTGTGACTGTGCTAATATAATGGTATCAGACCACACATTGTTTAGCATTCAGCTGGCAGACATACAGGCAGAATACAGTTAGATACCAATAGATAAGCAGATAAGACAAGCAGATGCTGGTTTATCAGATGTATGCGATAAGTCAGTATTCTTATGATCAGTCGGTACAGATGAATGCTGATAAAACACTGAACTTGTTTGCCAAGAAATGCTGCACTCGGATAAAGATCATACCTGGCTAAGGGTTTCTCTAAACAATATAGAAAACAAGTTGGTCTAGTGGCAGTCAATAGTATATGGCCTGTTACTAAACTGATGATACAATAGGGTTAGTTT
Source organism: Squalus acanthias (assembly GCA_030390025.1). Taxonomy (NCBI): domain Eukaryota; kingdom Metazoa; phylum Chordata; class Chondrichthyes; order Squaliformes; family Squalidae; genus Squalus; species Squalus acanthias. The sequence continues at coordinate 15,919,013 of CM059438.1, forward strand.
CCTGCCCTCATCCACTGGTAGTGCATGTTGGAAATTCAGGCATGAACAGCACAACATTCATTTCAATGGAAATCAGAAAGTGACCTCTCATACACATTTCCTATTGATATCATATTAGACCATTTCACTGCGCTAATCTGGTGATAATCTAATGACCAGTTCTTCTCTGCGTTAACTACGGTTGCTGATGCAACGGCTTTTAAGTAGGATACTATTAATAATAATGAGCTGTGACACTGCTCCTAATGGATCTGAAGTTTAAACATAATTTTGTTGAGGCTGCCGCGAAACACGAATTAAGACTGAATCCATGTGTGGAAAACAAAGGCTTTTTAATACCACTGCATGGTCCAAAATGGCTGAAACCAACTGCTCCCAGAATTCTCTGGAAAAACCCCGAGGCCCCGCCCACTCCTTTTCTCCTGCCTTAAAGGCAAGGTTCCCGATATTTTGTCCACGGACGGAAAAGTGGAAAATGCCCGTTTAGGTGGCGATCCGCCACAATTTTATATTTTATGTGATAATTTACTGAATTTCATATTACTTCTGGGATTACCTTTGTTACCAGTCAATTACAGACACACATTGATTGCCGGGGCATTGCAGCAATAAAGCCTTTACAAGCCAGGCCCCCATTCCCTGACTGAGAGGGCAGGCAACTGTCCTCCTCTTAAGCTGGTGTCAATGCTGCTCTTGAGCTGGTCGCTAGGACTATGGACTGCATGCTAGAATGATCCACCCACCAATGCTCATGTCCTCCTTGCAGGAAGTACCTGGTAACCACTCAGTGGGGGTAATATTTATCTTCACTGCTTGGGCAGTAAACTGGTGAAGTGAATCACCTACCCCATTATAGAATCCGCCCGATTTTCATCCCATTGAAATCAATGGCACAGCAGGTAATGTGTGATGTAAACAAACTAGCTGTTTTATAGCATCCAACATGGCATGCAACTTCCCAGGATCTTTTCAATATTGATATTGAGAGAGTGGTTAGCAAAGCATATGGGATCTTGGGCTTCATAAATAGAGGTATTGAGTACAAAAGTTGAGAAGTTATGCTGAACCTTTATAAAGCGCTGGTTAGGCCACAACTGGAGTATTGCATCCAGTTCTGGTCACCACACTTTAGGAAGGATGTGAGGCCCTTGAGAGGGTGCAGAGGAGATTTACCAGAATGGTTCCGGCTATGGGGGATCTTAGCTACAAGGACAGGTTGGAGAAGCTGGATTTGTTTTCATTAGAGCAAAGGAGGTTGAGGCGTGATTTGATAGAGGTGTACAAGATTATGACGGGTTTGGATAGGCTAGACGCGGAAAGGATGTTCCCACTAGTTGATGGTACAAGAACTAGGGGACACAGATTTAAGATTTTGGGCAAGAGATACAGGGGGGATGTGAGGAGAAAAAAATTTACGCAGCGAGTGGTGAGGACCTGGAACTCGCTGCCGACGGAAGTGGTGGAAACGGAGACACTCAATGTTTCAAGGGGAGACTGGATAGGCACTTGAGGGAAATACACTTGCAGGGCTACGGGGATAGAGCGAGGGAATGGGACTGACTGGATTGCTCTATAGAGAGCCAGCACGGACTCGATGGGCCGAATGACCTCCTTCTGTGCCGTTATGACTCTATGATATCTTTGATGCATTTAAACTGTTCCATCTGCATCTATGTAAAAAGGTTATCCAAATGTACTATGATACTAAAGCACAGCCATAGGTTTACAACCTGCTGCCATGTTAAGTAGTGCCACCGCTGTTGGTAACTTCCATGGTATGGCATGCCCCTTTAAAGACAAGAATAATTGGGGAAAATGTAATACTTCCATCATGATTTGAAATTCCAATAATATTTCATACATCAGAAATTCTACAGAGCTCTAATTTTTCCAGATGAATACAAGTATAGCAATTCCAATGTGCTATTCTCAGTGAGTCTTGATATTCAAGTCTTGTTCAAAGTACAATCCTCCTCAGGACAAATTAGATATGCAGTTATCAGCACTCGGGTGTTTGTTCAAACAACGATAGATCAACTGAGGGTTTATGTAGAACTGACTATTTCAAACAAAACTTGCAAGGTACCAGTTCAATTGATTCAGATTTGTAAGCAGCATCCAGTAGCAACAGTGTTGACAAATGGACTGAATGAAGCACAGATTTAAGAAACTGACGCAGCAAGAGAACAGCATGAATATATCTATGTACACATTGTGATAATATCAAAATGAATGTAAAACCGATTTACCACAAGTAAAATCTCCTCCAAATGCTACAGGACAGACACAGTGGTACTTTTCAAAGTCTTCTGAGATACATGTGCCTCCATAGTGACAGGGTTGTGAATCACAGGGATCTATTAAGGGTTTTAAATGAACATTGTTAAGATTGTCACTGATACTATCCATTATTAACAATAAAGTGATCTCTTTGAATAGAAAGCAATGGAAATAGTTGTTAAATATCCATAACTACTAATTGTACAAGCCCACTATAAATAAAAGACATCTCAGAAAATCTATCTATTGATCTATAATATAATAAAAAAAGGTAATGTGTGTATTTCTTCTCAGTCACATCACACTTTGTGTCACACCTTGTGTCACACTTAATTACAGGCAATTTTTTTTGCAAATAATTGACTCATTCAAATTTCTTGCAACAATCGTTAAGAAAAGAAATCTATTCATGGATTGTACAGAGACATGCTCCCACCAACAGAAAATACCTCATCAGCACTCGAGTCAGAATGCTTGTAGCCTATAACGTTAAAAATATTCTTCGCAATCTCACTTAGAAAAAGAAAGCTAGACATTTTGTCCTGATTCTAACCCGCAGCCTGAAGGGCAACTAAACACTGATTGACCTCACGCTGTACCGTTCTCTCGTCACACAATTAAATTTGATTGACCTGATGCTCCTCTTTACTTAAAAGCAATTAGACTTTGTGGGGAAAAAATTCGGTTGCCTCCCGTTAGCGCCCTAAGAGAATACAGATGCAATTCAGGGGCAGAATACTACATTGTACATTACATGGTATAACATTGCTGTCCTTATAAAATAATAAATTATTCAACTTACCATGTGCAATGCCAAAAAGATCTGCTGGCATAGATAAGGATCATTAATTCCAATTTAAGAACCTAAGATTTTTGGGGGCTTTTTTTCCCCAAGTTTTATTTTAAGATTGTGCTTATTTAGACCTGGTGGTTTTAAAAGGCCAAACCAGTTGCACACAGATGCACTTTAAGATAGAATAATACTCTTGTCCTTATAAAACAGCGATCAGCAATGCTATAGGAGATACAAAAGTACTTAATAAAAAGCTTTTACCACAATCTTCTTTTTTTAATCACATTTAAATTAATTAAAGAGAAACTGCTTCAACATAAACAACAAAATTGGCCATAAGACCAGGATAGCGTGTGGGAATGTTTATTTAAGCAATGCATACCTGGGCAAGTTGTCCTGTAGCATCGAGCAAGATGTGTCTTATAAACTCGTTTCCAACTGCAAGGAAATATCATTTCTGTGAGCAATTATCAAGTTATTTTCATGCACAGAATGTAAAATATTATGGAATAATATCCAAAGTTTAGTACCCTCTTTATATTATGAAATCACCCCCAATGAAGTATAACTTAGTTCCTTCACTTGATTCTTTACTAAATCCATTTATGTTGTGGATTTTGCAACAAAAAACACTGTTTATGACTATGGTGCTCCGCAATGGGGGGGGAATGTGCTCGCTGACCTACATTGGCTCCAGGTTAAGCAACACCTCGATTTCAAAATTCTCATCCTTGTTTTTAAATCCCTCCATGGCCTCACCTCTCTGTAATCTCCTCCAGCCCCACAAACCACCCCCCCCCTCAGCCCCACAACCCCCCCAGCCCCACAACCAACCCCCCCTCCGAACCACCCCCCCCGAGATATCTGCGCTCCTCTAATTCTGCCCACTTGAGCATCCCTGATTATAATCACTCAACCATTGGTGGCCGTGCCTTCTGTTGCCTAGACCCTAAGCTCTGGAAATCCCTGCCTAAACCTCTCCGCCTCTCTTTCCTCCTTTAAGACGCTCCTTAATACCTACCTCTTTGACCAAGCTTTTGATCATCTGCCCTAATTTCTCCTTATATGGCTCGGTGTCAATTTTTTTTGTCTTATAATACTCCTGTGAAGCGCCTTGGGACTTTTTACTACATTAAAGGCGCTATATAAATACAAGAAGTTGTTGTTGAATGTAGTGTTGTTCGGATGAATGAATTAAGATGGGCCAAATGGTCTTCCTCCTCCGTAAGTATCTGGTGATCTTTTGAATTTTTTTTAATAAGCCTTCTGTGTGATGCCTTACTGAATGCCTTTTGAAAATGCATATACAATACATCGACTGTATTCTCTTTATCTATACAATATGTCACATCTTCAAAAAAACTCTGTTATATTGTCAAACAGAACTTGCTTTTAACAAGTCATTGGTGGCTGTCATAATTATCCCATGCCCCTCTAATTACTCACTAATTTGACCTTGAATTATGGACCCACAGCTGATATTAGACTAACAGGTTAATAGTTACCTGGTTTATTCTGCTGTCCCTTCTTGTTACATTGACTACCCTCCAGGTCCTGCCACGGTTTTCCTATCTAAGGAGGATTGTAAAATTGTGGTCACAGCCTCTGTTATCTCCTCTCTCACGTCCTTCAAAAGGTTTAGGGTGCCTGGCCTAAAGACCCGTGACTTATCCATCTCATCTTCTGCTAACTATTTCAGAACCAATTCCTTTTCTACAGGTTTCTCTGACAAATGTTCCACTCTCCTCTCACACAGCTCAGGCTTGACATGACAGTCTCCACTGTGAACTTAAGCAGGATCAATCTCAGTCTTTAGGTGACACTGCATGTTTCGGTGCTTTACAGCTCTTATTTTCTTGTCATTGTACAGTTACAGGACAACAGTTACTAACCTGTAATAAGGACACAGCGTTGTGAAAGGTCCACCATATCCACCTGATCCCTTCCAACACATGAAGTTTCCTTTAAATTCCTTCACTGTTTCTAGTGATTTGCGTTGACAGAAGTGGGACTCAAGTTTACAAGCTGAAAGGAACCATATTGCAAAGTTTTAATTGTACTTCTGCAAATATCTGAAGATTAGTTATTAAAATTAAAACATTTTCTTACAAGGAAATGCAAACTGAAAAAAAAAATTGGAGAAACACTTTCTACTGAAAACACTCCCCCAGACTTTCCTTCCCCTTTACTAAATCCAACTATCATCTAATCAATTGTCATAGTTGGTATCCCCCCATATAGCAACAGGAATCGAAGAATGATTTAGACTTGAATTTGTATTAGGAAAGTACTTCATCTGAAGTGAGCACCTGATATCAGTCTGAAGTTGGTGGTGGACAGGCTTAAAATATATAGGGACTGATTTTCAATTATAGTGTACAACGGGCGGGCGATGGGCGGAGTGATCACACCGCCTGCCCAATGGCAAGAGGCCCAAACCATTTTCATGGTCTTACCTCAATGGGGACTGATAGCCAGCTTGCCGATTGAGAGACGGGAAATCCGACAGCTGCTCAGTAGAGTCGATCCTCAAATTAAGGGTATGTTGGGGTGGGGTGGGGGGGAAGACAATCCTGGGGAGGAGTAACTGCGCAGCCAGCAGTGGGTGGGAAGATTTTGGTCGGGATAAGGAGGAGCAACAAGGTGTTTGCCTCATTTTCGGAGCTCCAACCACTGAAAATTGCGCTGGGGTCCTACAAACAGTGTAGGGCCCCAGTTTAAATAAAGCCTGTTTTGGGAAGAAAAAACTGGCTGCCCATATTAAGGCCGATCCAAGAGTCGGATGGGCCTCAGGCAGCAGGATTTATAAAAAAATGTCTGCCTACCACCCCATTTTTCAACATGAATGGGCCAATAGGCAGACCTAAATTGCCCCATAGACTTATTTTACAATTGTGTTCTACATAAAGTTAACACGCTTTCGTGTTATGGTATGCTTCAGAAGACATGCTAGATTAGATGGCATTTGCAGATGCATGCATTGAGGCTCTTGTACTGTTAAGACAGCTGCACACAGTCGAGCTCCTGTATTATACGAAATTAGAGAGGAAGACAAGAACCTTTGCAGATGGTTAAAGTTCTAATTGAGAAGCCTGTGGACAACTTGTTTTGTTGTGCGTTTATTATTCATCTTTGAAGTTCAGTACAATTTTTCAAACTGACAGTTAACACTTGGTGAATTAGAATAAAGGTTTAATTTTAATATGTAGCTGTCAGAGCAATGGCACTCCAGGCTGCAGGTTAAGCAATGGAGCATCTTATCCATAGATTACAACATTTGCTGATTAAGAAACGTTTAAAGTTTAAATTCCCAGTCCCAGTTTTTGTTCTTATGGTAAAGCAGTTTGTAGATTACCTGGCGGAATAGCAGAGCAGACGTCAGAGCTGGTCAGTGTGCTGTACAGACCATTGACAGCATCATCAAAGTGCTCTGCAAACAGTACGTGGCTCTCTGTGGGTTCACTAGCCAGTGTGTACAGCTCATCCCATCTGCCGGAAGAACAAGAGTTAGAGCGGAACTCAATTAACACTTGGACAGAACCACATACTCATGCTAGTTTCATTCTTATTGGCTACAACAGAAATAACAACATCTACAATGTATAATTTTAACAACTTATGTACTCTATGGTATTCTGCTAGAGTATTTGACACATGTGTGTGTGTGTGTGTGTACACACACATAATATAGATACACAGAGGCTGGGTATTCTGTGGCTAGTGACTCATCTCCTGACTCCACCATCTACAAGGCACATGTTAGGAGTGTGATGGAATACTCTCCACTTGCCTGGATGAGTGCAGCTCCAACAGCACTCAAGAACCTTGACACCATCCAGGACAAAGCAGCACGCTTCATTGGCATCCCATCCACCACCTTAAACATTCATTCCCTCCACCACTGACGCACCGTGGCTGCAGTGTGTACCATCTACAAGATGCACTGCAGCAACTCGCCAAGGCTTCTTCGACAGCACCTCCCAAACCCGCGACCTCTACCACCTAGAAGGACAAGGGCAGCAGGAACATTGGAACACCACCAAGTTCCCCTCCAAGTCACACACCATCCTGACTTGAAAATATATCGCCGTTCCTTCACCATCGCTGGGTCAAAATCCTGGAACTCCCTCCTTAACAGCACTGTGGGAATACCTTCACCACACGGACTGCAGCGGTTCAAGAAGACGGCTCACCACCACCTTCTCAAGGGCAATTAGGGATGGGCAATAAATGCCCACATCCCGTGAATGGATAAAAAAAAAATATATAATAATTGGAATTATAATCTGCATATCCTTCCACTGATTAAAAAGGGTGTCCAAAAGAGCTGAAAAATATTCTTGCCCCATGAGATATAAAGATAAGACGGACCAACATGAGCTCACTCATGGTTTAATCACCTAACCACAGAACAATTTCTCCTCTTCAAATAAAAATACAAGAAAATCTATTTACAGTCATAAAAAACCTGACTGCTTAACTTACAAGGGGGGAAAGATTCGGTTGCTTTGCGCTAACAGGGCGCAAAGCAACTAGTGCCCGGGCACGGCGCCGCCAACGCCTCCCGTGAAATTCAGTGGGAGGTTAGCGGCGGCGGTAACCGTTAGCACCCCGCACTGCTGCACCACCGGCGATGACGTCATCACCGTACGCAGCGCCCCGGCCGCGATCTTCGATAGCACCCCCGACCACTATGTCTGACGGGGTCGGGGGGCCTACCTGCGGCCGGGGCAGCGCTATTTAAAGGTGAGGTGCCGGGCAGCCATTTTTGTTGCTGGCCGCCTGCCAGCACCTGCCTCCGCTGTCGTTCCTGGCCTCCTGAGCACCACCCCCACGGAGTGCCGGCTGCGCTCCATGAGCCCGGCACTTCTCTTGAGTGCCGGGCTCTTTTGCCGGCACTCCGATCCTGGTGGCCCAGCTGGGCCCCGGGTTGCGCTGTGCAAGCCCCTCCCCTTTAAGAAGGGGAGGAAGGCCTGCAATACCGCGGCGTGACGTGCCGCAGCACCACGATATTCCCTCACAGCGCCCCAAGAGGGAGGCGGGGCACTTTCAGTCGCGTCCTGCTTCCCTCTTGGGGCATTACCACTCATTTTTGGCTGTGGGGGCGCTAATTTTTTCGGGGCACTAAAAGTAGCGTCCCGGTGAAGTTAGCGCCCCAAAGGGGGAGCGACTCAATTTTTCCCCCTAGAGCTCTAAAACATTGTTAGCCCACATGCAGAAATTGGTATCTCAGGTAGACTGTGGAAGGATCTCACAGTGAAAAGTTATTATCCTCAGAACCCATCCTGAGTTCTAAAATGACCTCTTTGTCCATGACACTTTAATCTCACATGCCCATGTGGCTACAGTTTCAACACAGTCATCCATCAATCAGCCCAACTGAGAAGCAGTGTGAGAAGGTGCAACATTCCTCCAAGAGTAGTCACCATGGGGTTTGTTATGCTATCTTCACAATGTTATTAGGCAGGGAGTTTTGTGTATTTAATTTATTTTCAGCACTGGCTTTTAAAAAAAAGTCAACACATAGGTAAAGGAAAGGATTTTGACTCCAATATCATTAAATGTCTAAAAGCAATGAATTCTCCAAATAGTAGATTGTGTCATTCTGGGGCTCCATTAATCTGAAGAGCTAAAGTGTGAAATTTGCTGGAAAAAATGATGCCCGATATTGAGGAATCCATTCTGATAGCCCACCATTCATGCTCCTCCTCACAGAACTTGAGGAAGTTCCTCACCTTGGAAACTTGACTCCAACAGCAAACACAGTTATTCCGGTTTCTTTCACTTGCGTTGCTGCTTGTAACACATTAACCTGAGATTTGCCGTCAGTAAGAATGACAAGAATTCGAGGAACGGATGAGTTCCTTGCATCCGTAAAACCTTTATGAAGAACATACTTCAAAGCCAGGGCTGTCTGTGTACTTCCACCTCTGAGTTAATAAAGCAAACAGGATTAATGAAACTAGTGGTTAATAATACATGGAATGTTTTAATATTCTTGTTCTACTCTGTCCTATATTTATTCTCAGGTACAGTGACGCCTACAGGAAACTATTAGTGCTAATAACAAATAATTTGCTTGTTTCATTGAAACTGCAATCACAGTATAAATTTGTCAATGCTATGGGATTAACTATGAAAATTGAAGCTTATCCAGCATTAAAAATGCCTATTCTACTTCATCAGAAAATGTTCCAAACATATTTAACATGGACTTTTAAACATTCTACATGCAGTCAAGACTTCTAATCTCTCTCTGTTTGACATCAGCCACAAATCTGCTATTAATTAAACATCAGATAAATAAACAACATTGGCAACAGATATTAGAATGGATTTAAGGAGTTTGAACAAGGGCATTGGCTCTATGCCAACTAAGTGGTGCTAATAACCTTGTGTTCCTCAGAGGGAAGGCACCCCAGGTTTACTTTGTAAAAGAAAAATTATCTCCAGCAGTTCACTCACAAATACACAAACCCCATTCACACATTAAACTATGAATTCACCTTTTTTGGTAAATTTGTGTTAAGTAATGTTTATCCATTTAAACAGTGTATGTTCCACATCTACTGTGGAATGAAAACTCTCAACTCCTGATGCTTTAAAGATAGCTGCAAAGTGATTAGATGGCAGTGTAGGGTAATACCCATTTCCTTCCCTCCTCCTCCTCTTCTTCCCATAGGAAAAGCCATAGGCCCCAAATTTCCTCGGCACCTGAGGCACATTTCTGGTGAAAAATTGGCCAGGAGTACAGCCTGGAGGTAGCAAACTCAGGCAGGACAACGGCTTTCTGCCCGGAAGACCTATCACAGACCTTCTCTTTTGTTCTTTCCTCTCCTCCTCCCTTTCCCTGCCTCTGCACTTGCTTAAAACCTATTACATCTCTAACTTTTTCCAGTTCTGATGAAAGGTCATCGACCTGAAACGTTATCTCTGTTTCTTTCTCCACAGATGCAGCCTGACCTGCTGAGTATTTCCAGCATTTTCTATTTTTATGGTAAATAATATGGTTGGGGCTCAAAGGTTTGACTGTAGATATTAGTAACAGTCCTTAAAGATCTATCAAATAATGTACTTTGGAAAAAAAGGTAACATACCTAAATATAATTCTTTTAAGTTGTTCCTTTACTTCTTCCTTTGTCGAGTAGGAATTCAGATAAAATTCAAACTTAGGCAGTGAACTGTACTGGATTACTCCAACTCTGACCTGCAAGGAGAAAATTGTTTAGTTCTAAAATGATTTCAGAATTAAGGGATTAGCCTTGTTACTGGCGCATATCTTTCCTCATGAACTGAGCTCCAGTACGCTAAGGGGCATCGCTGGTGAAAGGCTTAATGATCAGCACTGTCGCTATTGTAAGGATTGTAACCTACGCACAAATAATGAATACTGACATGCACCTATTGGAATGGGAGGGGACTGTGTCTTTCCTAAACAGGCACATAATATGCGACACTGGATACCAAAATCTGTTTTGCTAAATTCCAAAGCATAGCCATTGAAAGGGAACTCTGTTAAAATGACAGAAGCTCTTTTGTAGGCCTACATAGGCTGGCTATGAACATCAAACCTACGTTACAACTAGAGCATGAAGTATGTTCACTTTGTGAGGTGAGTGTCATCCCCCCAAGGTTTTAGGTCTATAGCTCCAACTCTGGGTAAGCAAAACATAGCTAAGGGATTACTCACTTTGCAAAGTGCACCTACTTCAAGCTGAGGTCACGACCCTTTTGCTTGTGTTGATCTATGCATGTGGGCTTAAGGAACAAACCTCCAGAATGAAGCAACTTTATAAAGTGCATGACAATTAATGGTACACTGCTGATGGGTATGTCCTTTCAAGGGAAACGTTTTGCCCAGCACCAATTCAATTTCTTTCTATTTTACCATATTACATTAGCAGGAGAAATTGGACAAAGGGGAACTTTTGCACACCAAAGGGATAGTCCCATTATGGGAATAGTATTACATTTAAACTTCCAATGCTATTTTTCAGTTGATGCAAGCTAACATTTCACATCGGTGTAACATTCTGTGAATAAAGGATGAACAGGTTTGACCCAGAGCTCTAAGAAAATTAATTTGCAAAGTTCAGTCACCTTTCAAACAAAAGTGAAGATTTTCATAGCACATAGAACTTACTAAATATTTCAGCAGTGACGGCTGGTGACCTTTTTGACAGGTGAGGCACAGCTATATACGCCTAACCAAGCCAGCATGTTACCATGGCAATGGGCCATTCGCACATGTGAAAAGTGTTTTATTGTTTTGTCCAGAGCTATCTTTCATTATAAAAAGAAAGCCAGGCCAAAGAAAAGAATAAGAGGGGAACCAGTAAACAGATGGGAGGAGAGGAAGGCAATAATCACTTTGGCAAAGCCAGCTCCTTTTCTTTAACTCGTTCTTCCCAATATGCACTTCGTAAGCCTCCATCCCTCCCTCTAACCTCACAGACCCAGGCCCCTCTCTCCCTCTCCCGACCCCAAGCTGGTCTGTTCCTCAGCTGGCAGCTCTTCTCGTGGAATTTCACCAACACGATGTGGAGCTTGGCACCACCACTCGGCTCTAACCTGCTCACCCATGGCTAGCGCTGCTGCGACGGCGCCACAGACTCCCCGCTCGCGCGCGCACACAACATTCTAGGTGAGGCGGTGCTCCCTCTGTGCTTCAGTAAAGATGTTGTGAGGTGAAAGGACAAAGAACTTGATGTAAAGCTATTTGCTGTTTGTGGGAGCTTGCTGTGTACAAACTGACTGCCGCCTTTCCTACATTACAGCAGTGACTACACTTCAAATGTACTTAATTGGCTGTAAAGCGCTTTGGGATGTCCTGAGGTCGTGAAAGGCTCTACATAAACGCAAGTTCTTTCTTTATTTATTTATTCCTAAGGGATGCTATCACAGGTCCATTATTTACTAAGGGAATCAGCGAATGATTGCATCTGTTTATAAGTCCAAGGCGGAATGGTTATGTTCTGTGAGCTAATGTAATATACTGTATCACCTTACTGCTGCTGTTCATCTGTTAGTTTTAATAAACCTTTACTGAAGTTTATAGCTAAAGCTATAATCTGATGGAGTATTTATTGTATCATTTTCCAAAATCTGAGTAATCACAGGAGAGATTGTGTATTATCCAGTAAGCTAAAAATAGCAACAAAGGTTTACATTCTCCCCTAGGCAATGCTACATTACCAAAAATTCAGTATATAAAGTTACACCCTAGTTTCAGTGAGAAAAGTTTCGCTTACAGCAGTGGCCTGTGTCCCAGAGCAATAGGAAAACATCTAGGTAAGGCCTAAAAGTGTAACAGAAACTCTACCCTCCAGTATTCAAAACTCATTTAGCTTTCATTTTGAACAGCCCTCACATGCTGGACTCTCCTACTTTATCTGATAGATTATTCCAAACATTTATCAACACTTGAGTAAAGATCTTTTTTCCAAATTTCAGTTTACTTTTCACTGGGTGTTCATGTGCAGAGGGCGAGACATTAATTGCAGATATACATCTTTGTCGCTTTACTGTGATACTATTAGATAAACAAAATATTAGCGCCAAATGCTTTAATTTAAGAAAAATACAGAAAATGCTGGAAATACATATCAGTTCCATCACCATCTGAAAAGGGAATGTTTTGGGTGTAGCCCCTTTCACGCTATAATAAATGTATGCAGTGTTTTATCTTTACTCAAATAACTGAATTTAAAACATGGCTTCTCCACGGAGATTATTTCCCCGTTAATCCTGGCAGATTTACACATCATTTGGTTTTGCTTATAGCATCAAATCCATTTCGGTTTAAATCTGATATAAGGAAACTCCTGCAAATTCCTCAAGACGGTCTAAGAAAACCTTGAGCAATTAATTCCTGGCGTAGTCAGTGCCAGTGGAGCCACATCTGTTATATGCGTATCTAGTTACACGCAGATTTTTTAGCATACATACTATGATTCTGCTCATTCATCTCTGGTCATATTCGACACACTTTAAATTATTACATTAGATTAATGTTACAGGAATTAGACATCTTTTTTGAATGCTACAAAAAACTTAGTTTGGAACAGTGTACGCCTGTATTTTTCAATATATACTTGCAGTATGTCCCAGAGAGTGAAGCACCTGCTGAAACACCTGCTCCTCTTCTTCAGAATTCCAAACTTAACCCTTAGAATGTAACCTTACTAAGTGCCGAATTAAACTATGCGGTGTGTACCACCATTATGGAAGGGTTAGAAGTTATGCAAATATGATAATGTAGTTCTAAAAAGCTGGCATTTTTATTTAACATTAATTTATTAAAAGCGTTTGGCATGCCAACATTATTTACAAATAATATGCAGCACATTTCCCACCTAACCTCTACATGTTTCTGTAACTTATTTTCACCATCGGACCGTGAAGCTGCTCCCTCATTTGAATTTTCTGCCGTTGCAACAGTGCTAAAGGGGAACTGCAATGAATATCCGAAGATAGTAACAGATGGCCATAGATTAGTTACAGACATGTCTATACTGATCCTGAACAACTACAAACTCCGATATGCTATAGATAACTTCTAGAGTTCAGCCATGTCATTCACTCCTATAAGTCGTCTCTCTATCTTACTTTAATGGGAGTTGATCACACTACCCAATATTTATCCCTCAAATAAACATCATTTAAAAAACCAGATTATCTGGTCATTATCACATTGCTGTTTGTGGGAGCTTGCTGTGCGCAAATTGCCTGCCACATTTCCTACATTACAACAGTGACTACACTTCAAAAGTACTTCATTGGCTGTAAAGCACTTTGGGACATCCTGAGGGTTTGAAAGTTGCTATATAAATGCAAGTCTTTCTTTTTACCCTATATTTACTTGTTACCCAGGTATGTAACAATAGCATCCCCTTGTGATCTGGACTGGATATTTGTGTCTTTCACAATCTCTCTGAAGGTAGACCGAGCAAACACTAGGTGAGACAAGGCCTGGTGCAAAACAATAAGCTGCTTTATTTCGATAGCAAAATACTGCAGATGCTGGAAATCCGAAATAACAACAGAAAACGCTGGAAAAACTCAGCAGGCCAGGCAGCATCCGTGGAGAGAGAAAGAGAGTTGACGTTTCAGGTCGATGACCTTTCATCAGAACTGGGAAGAGCTGGAAATCAAATAGATTTAAGGCCAGGGTAAAGCTGGGAAAAGGGGGAGGGGATAAAGGAACAAAGGAGGAGATGAAGAGACATTAAGAGACATTAAGAGATATGCAAGGCTAGAGGTGGTGTTAATGTGACAGATTAAGGCTGAATGAAGTGTGAAATCTACTGGCAGAATGAAGGACAGCTGCCAGCTTCTAGGAGGAAAAAAAAGGTGGGGGGGACAAATAAAAGGGTAGATAAAATAAAATATAAATGTGATTGGAGCTGAGGTTATGATCTAAAATTGTTGAACTCGATATTGAGTCCAGAGGGCTGTAGCGTGCCTAAACGAAAGATGAGGTGCTGTTCCTCGAGCTTACGCTGAGCTTCCGTGGAACAGTGTATTAGGCCGAGGACGGTGAGGTCAGAGTGGGAGTGAAGCGGTGAATTAAAGTGACAGGCCACCGGGAGCTCGGGGTCCCCCTTACGGACTGAACGGAGGTGTTCCGCAAAGCGGTCACCCAATCTGCGTTTGGTCTCCCCAATGTAGAGGAGTCCACATCGTGAGCAGCGAATACAGTATACTAAATTGCAGGAAGTACAAGTAAATCGCTGTTTCACCTGGAAGGGGTGTTTGGGGCCCTGGACAGTGGGAAGAGGGGAGGTATAAGGGCATGTGTTGCATCTCCTGCGCGTGCACGGGAAGGTGCCGGGCGAAGGGGAAGGGGTGCTGGGGGTGGTAGAGGAGTGGACTAGGGTGTCGTGGAGGGAGCGGTCCCTGCGGAATGCTGAAAGGGGAGGTGAGGGGAAGATGTGTTTGGTGGTGGGATCACGCTGGAGGTGGCGGAAATGGCGGAGGATGATCCGTTGAATGTGGAGGCTGGTGGGGTGAAAGGTGAGGACAAGGGGAACCCTATCGTGGTTCCGGGAGGGAGGGGCAGGGGTGAGGGCAGATGTGCGGGAGATAGAACGGACACGGTCAAGGGCCGTGTCGACCACGGTAGAGGGGAATCCTCGGTTGAGGAAAAAGGAAGACATGTCGGAAGCACTGGTATGGAAGGTGGCATCATCAGAGCAGATGCGGCGGAGACGGAGAAACTGGGAGAATGGAATAGAGTCCTTACAGGAGGCGGGGTGGGAGGAAGTGTAGTCCAGGTAGCTGTGGGAGTCGGTGGGCTTGTAGTGAATGTTAGTCAATAACCTATCCCCAGAGATGGAGATGGAGAAGTCGAGGAAGGGAAGAGAAGAGTCGGAGATGGACCATGTGAAGGTGAGGGAAGGGTGGAAATTGGAAGCATAGTGAATGAAATGTTCTAGTTCAGGGCGAGAGCAGGAGACGGCACCGATACAGTCATCAATGTACCGGAAAAAGAGGTGAGGGAGGGGACCCGAGTAGGACTGGAACAAAGAGTGTTCCACATATCCCACGAAAAGGCAGGCATAGCTAGGACCCATGCGGGTACCCATAGCAACACCTTTAATTTGGAGGAAATGGGTAGAGTCAAAGGAGAAGTTGTTCAATGTGAGAACAAGTTCAGCCAGGCGGAGGAGGGTGGTGGTGGATGGGGACTGGTTGGGCCTCTGTTCAAGGAAGAAGCGGAGCGCCCTCAGGCCATCCTGGTGGGGAATGGAGGTGTAGAGGGATTGTACGTCCATAGTGAAGAGGAGACGGTTGGGGCCGGGAAACTGGAAACTGTTAAAATGGCGGAGGGCATCGGAAGAGTCGCGGATGTAGGTGGGAAGAGACTGGACAAGGGGAGAAAAATAGAGTCGAGATAGGAAGAGATAAGTTCCGTGGGGCAAGAACAGGCTGAAACGATGGGTCTACCGGGGCAGTCCTGTTTGTGGATCTTGGGAAGGAGGTAGAAGCGGGCTGTGCGGGGTTGGGGAACTATGAGGTTGGCGGCCGTGGGGGGAAGATCTCCAGAGGAGATGAGGTCAGTGACAGTCTTGGACACGGTGGCTTGATGTTCGGTAGTGGGGTCATGGTCCAGGTGGAGGTAGGAGGAGGTGTCAGAGAGTTGGCGTTCAACTTCCGCTAGGTAGAGGTCGGTTCGCCAAACAACAACAGCGCCACCCTTGTCAGCAGGTTTAATGACAATGTCAGGGTTGGATCGGAGAGAATGGAGTGCTGCAAGTTCAGAGGGAGGTAGGTTGGAGTGAGTGAGGGGAGCAGAGAAATTGAGCTGGCCGATGTCACGGCGGCAGTTAGCAATGAAAAGATCAAGAGAGGGTAAGAGGCCAGAGGGAGGGGTCCAGGTGGAACGAGAATTCTGAAAGCGGGAGAAAGGGTCAGCCGTGCGGGGGGAAGACTCCTGGCCAGAGAAGTGGGCACGGAGACGGAGGCGGCGGAAAAAGAGCTCAGCATCGTGCCGAGCTCGAAATTCATTGAGATGGGGGCGTAAGGGGATGAAGCTCAGGCCTTTGCTGAGGACTGATCGTTCGGAGTCAGAGAGGGAAATAAAGCTGCTTTATTTCACTGGTAGACGGACATACAGGACAGCCATTATGACTGCCCTCAATTAATTGAATGCTTACAGCTTGTCTATGCATGATAATACAAAATGAAGAAAACACCACAATAGCCCATATCAGTGAGTCACCTTACTGATACGATAGCAAAATACTGCAGATGCTGGAAATCCGAAATAACAACAGAAAACGCTGGAAAAACTCAGCAGGCCAGGCAGCATCCGTTACTGAACTGTCCTCTGGTATTTCTAACTTCTTTACATCAATGAAAGCCCTCCTAGCTTTACCATTAGCAAACCTGATTGGCATTCCAGCCTTCCTGTTTCAAAAACCTTGCCTCCACATATCTCGCTTTTGATCTCTTGTCGCACACCGACAGGGATCAAATGACTTTCCAACAGAATGGGTGTGAAGTGTTTTTCAATTACCCAGACAAGTTAACAAATTGCTTATTATTTAGTCTCTGGGGAAAATAACTTTCATTTAGCATATTTAACCCCCTTTCATCTAGCATATTTAACTCCCTTTCATCTAGGTGTCTTTTTTAAACTTTTGTGAATACACTTTGCTTAAAAACATTTTTTTTTTTTTTAAAAAAGCCTTACTTTCAAATAATTTCTGTGGAAAATGATGAAAACAACTTCAGTAACACCGTTTGTCATTCATTATTCTATAGAGCAAGGGCCCACATTTACCAGGAGAGAAGATACATGCGGCAGTCGTATTTATAGTTAAAGCATCAACACTCTAAAACTGCTCCAAGAGAAGAGTTTATGAAAAAAAACAAGGAATTCACCGTCTGATCTCAGAGATAGATTACAAACAATTGGTGATACAAGGCTTTTCTCCAAAATGAAAGAGTTACAAATTCCTTCTCTCTTGTGAAATAAATTTGCTATTTGACTAAGCGCGAACATGGCTCAGTTGGTAACACTGTTGCCTCAGAGTCAGAAGGTCACTCTTGGCTGATACTTTAGTGCAGTACCACGGGATGACCACATTGTTGGAAGTACGGTCCCCACCACTTACACCGTCCACACTCGGCATGGGCATCTGCCTATATCGGGCAAATGGCGCTAACTATTTGCCATTATTAAAGCAGTCAATTACAAAAGGCGCCACTTTTAACGTCTCAAACGCACCGACTATTTAGGGCAGTTCAATAAGTGCTTAACCTGTACTTACAAATTAAAAGGTTCCGCTGATTTCAGCCAAACCTTGGGTCTTCAAGCCATTTCAATCAACTGTTCAGATCTTGCTAATCCCCCGTTTTGTATTGATCAATTTAAAAGGCTGTTCTGATTTCAGGCAAAAGTGGGTCTTTAAGCAGTTTCAATCAGCTGTTCACACTTCATTAAAGTGCTTAGTGATGAGATGCAACTTAGTGATGCAACTGCTAACAATTAGGAGAGGCAGCTGCTGAGTGAAATTTCCTGTTTTTTAAAAAAATATCTTGGTTACTTACCTGTTTGGTTTTACCATCCATCGCGTATAGCGGGCAAATCGCTGATACGGGGACTGCCACGTACTAGCAGGGGGTGAGGACTGTACAGTATTTCTGCCACCAAAACGAAAGTTGTTTTTTTTACTTACCTGGACATGGAGCCAAAGGAGCAGGAACTGCAGGGTGCTGCTGACCACCACTTGCGCCCCCCTTCTCCCCCCTACCCAGGCCTCATGGTAGGTCCAGTGCCAAAGTCCTCACTGGCCAATCTTTGTCTTCTTCTCGACCAGCGCACTGCCTCTCATGGAGCCACTGGCGTCCCCAGTGCGTCAGTCGTGCCCTGATGTCACAAGTAGACCAATTTCACATGATCCTCTTGTTCATCAGTTTCAGCGCAGCAGTTCATGGTTGCTGCTGGGTTCATGCCCAAAGTCCAGTACGAACCAATTTATAGACGCTTATATTTATCAACTGACCTTGGGCAACTAGGCCCATCTATTACCATTTGGTCTATTTTTCATTGCTGGTTGCAAAGCCAGATTAGAACATTCAAATGGTCAACCACCATTTTTCTGGTGAAAGCTGTCAAAAATATAGGCTCCAAAATTCTGTTGGGATTGAACTAGAATTACTAAAGTAAAAGTTGGTAACGTAATGCTCTGATTACCACAAAACTGTGATTGAATGAGGCTGTTACATAGAATTACATCAAATTTAACAGCACAGAAACAGGCCATTCAGCCCAACAGGTGTTTATGCTCCACATGAGTCTCCCCGCACCTTACTTCATCTCACCCTTTTAACATATCCTTCTATTCCTTTATCCCTCATGTACTTATCTATCTTCCCCTTAGTGCATCTATGCTATTCTCCTCAACCAATCCACTTCATAAACATAGAATGGTTACAGCACAGAAGGAGGCCATTCGGCCCTTCGAGCCCATGCCGTCTCTCTGCAAGAGCACTTCAGCTAGTCCCACTCCCCCGCCCTTTCGCCGTAACCCTGAAATTTTTTTTCCTTCAGGTACTTATCCAATTCCCTTTTGAAAGCCACGATTGAGTCTGCCTCCACCACCCTTTCAGGCAGTGCATTCCAGATCCTAACCACTCGCTGCGTAAAAAAGCTTTTCCTCATGTCGCCTTTGGTTCTTTTGCCAATCACCTTAAATCTATGTCTTCTGGTTCTCGACCCTTTCACCAATGGGAACAGTTTCTCTCTATCTACTCTGTCTAGACCCCTCATGATTTTAAGCACCTCTATCAAATCTCCTCTCAACCTTCTCTGCTCCAAGGAGAACAACCTCAACTTCTCTAGTCTATCTACGTAACTGAAGTACCTCATCCCTGGAAGCATTCTTGTAAATATTTGCTGCACCCTCTCTAAGGCCTTCACGTCCTTCCTAAAGTGCGGTGCCCAGAATTGGACACAATACTCCAGTTGAGGCCAAACCAGAAGTCCAAGCCTAGATTACCTTGAGACTAACTCATATGTACAGATTTTATACATGCAATTTGTAAGAATTTGTCAGTGCGACAATTGGCTATAACCTTAACTAAAAAAAAAGCCATTGAACTTACCCTGCCAGGATTTATGTCAAGAGCATCACAAAGTTTGAATGCAACATGTTTGGATCTTTCGAAGCTTCCTTTGCCAATACTGTATGATCCATCCAGCATGAACAGCAAATCAATGGCTGCAGAGCACTGCATTACTACCAAAAACAAAATAGACTTAGATGGTTCAGAATTGACATTATGTTGATATAATCTGAAATTACTGAGGCTATATACAGTCCAACAAGCGAGAGTCTAACCACCGCCCCTTGACATTCAACGGCATTACCATCACTGAATCCCCCACCAACATCATCCTGGGGGTCACCATTGACCAGAAACTTAACTGGACCAGCCACATACATACTGTGGCAACAAGAGCAGGTCAGAGGCTAGGTATTCTGTGGCGAGTGTCTCACCTCCTGACTCCCCAAAGCCTTTCCACCATCTACAAGGCACAAGTAAGGAGTGTGTTGGAATGCTCTTCACTGGCCTGGATGAGTGCAGCTCCAACAACACTCAAGAAGCTCGACACCATCCGGGACAAAAGCAGCCCGCTTGATTGGCACCCCATCCACCACCGGCGTACCGTGGCTGCAGTGTGCATCATCTACAAGATGCACTGCAGCAACTCGCCAAGGCTTCTTCGGCAGCACCTCCCAAACCCGCGGCCTCTACCACCTAGAAGGACAAGGGCAGCAGGCACATGGGAACACCACCACCCCCAAGTTCCCCTCCAAGTCACACACCATCCTGACTTAGAAGTATATCGGCGATCCTTCATCGTCGCTGGGTCAAAATCCTGGAACTCTAGTGAGCGATCATCATTGGAACGATTTGTCTCAAATTACCATAAATTGCCTATTTTGACACTTCATGGCAACGATACAGCATTGACTGTTGTATGGAACTGAATTCTGTTCCTTCATCGTCGCTGGGTCAAAATCCTGGAACACCCTACCTAACAGCACTGTGGGAGTACCTTCACCTCACGGCCTGCAGCGGTTAAAGAAGGAGGCTCACCACCACCTTTTCAAGGGCAATTAGGGATGGGCAATAAATGCTGGCCTTGCCAGCGACGCCCACATCCCATAAACAAATTTTTTTAAACAATAGTAATCTGCAGTTATATTTCCAATAATATTTTCTTTTGAATAGTTCTAATAATATGACCCTCAAATTGGAGCTTCTAAAGCAGGACTAGATAGCTCACACTCTGATTCCAATGCATTGTGCCATGCACTAGCAGGAGACTGGCTGAAACCTCTGATTCCACTTACTGTGATTTTTGTACCTTAACCATGCTACCAGTGTGAGGCACTTACCCCCTAGAGAAACAGGAAAACATCAGAAGGCAAATAACCCAGTGATGCTGTTCGGCTGCACCAGAAACTGACCAGGGCAGGGTGCAGCCTGCGCACCCACCTGTCTGAGGAATAGCAAATGGGGGGGGGGGGGCAGGAGACATGTGAGATTTAAGAGGGAGGGGAAAATATATTTAAAATGCACCCAACATTTGTTTTTACAAATTTATCATGCTATTCAAAAGACAAGCGCAAACTCACAATCTTTTGTCTTCTTTGATCTTACCATCCTTTATATTGATATTAGTAACTAGTGTGACTGTTCAAAATTGTTGAAATAAAACTATGTACCTTTCCCATGTAGACAATTCAACTCCTTTAACCTCAAACGTAAATGAAATCTACCTGTCTCCCTATCAGGGGGGTTGCAACTGCTATTAACAGAGTCTTAGGCCTGGATATTAACTGGGGCGGGTTACGTAGGTGGCCGGGAGGGGTAGGGGGGAGTTTTTTCGCCACATGCTCTGAAGTTTTCACTCCACAGCGTGCTTCTTTTGTACTTGACAGGCTCCCCGCCCGGAAGTCAGCCTGATTGACAGGCTTGGCTTCCAGTTGGGTGGGGAGGACTCTGGAGGAGGCCGCAGGAGCAGGTACGTCCGATCCCCGAGGGAGGGAGGGGTCCGATTCCTGACTCTGGGGGTCTTTGTATGGAGGGGGGGTTTGGATGGCGGGGATGGGGGGTTGGATGGCGGGGGGGTGGGGTCAGAGTGCTCCTGCTCCTCCTGGCCCACAAGCAGTGCTGTAAAGGCACTTACTTTCTCCCCGAAGCTGCTCTCGCCTCCCTTCAGCTGCCAGGTTTCCTGAGGCCTGGGAAACCCGGCCGGCCGGCCAGCCACTGTTAGAGCTGCAAAGCAGGTTAAATGCAGAAGCTGCCAGCCTCATTAAAATATTGAAATTGCCAACCCACCCCGTGGGAGCAGGTTGGCTGCCCACCCCTTGTCCCGCCTCCGTTAAACCCAGAAGTGGGCGGGTTGGAGTCGGGTTCCAGATTTTTAAAATTTTAACATCTGGCCTGACCCCAACCCACCCATTTTTGGGTGTTAAAATTCAACCCTCAGAGCAGCCCATAGGTTGGATTCTCTGTGGGAATATGGCTTTTTTTTTACATCATTCCTTCAAGCTAAAAATGGCAGTATGCAAGGAGATAAGCAGCTTTGACAGAGGATTATGACATTAACAGATCTTAAGACACCATCTTTTCCTGAGAGGGAAGGACAGCCTATTTTTCCTCCTCCCCATTTCTATTTTCTCTGGCTGTTCATCGCTGCAGTCTCGTCCGATCAGAAGGGTGGGATGGCCAAGTTTACTGACTTAACTAACTCCACAATTGGCATCTGTGATGCTTCCCATTAGGCAGCAGCTGTCTTGATCAATGTTCCCTGTAAGTTTTTTTGGCGCCGCGTGGCCCCTTTAAAGGGTTGCGCGGGCCATTCAAAATTCCGCGCATGCGCAATTTTTGCATTGAAAAGCCAGCTGTGCAGAATCCCCGGAGCGCTGTGCGGCCACACGGCTTAAAGGGAACATTGGTCGTGATCCAAGCTGCTGAACCAGATCATGTCACTTTCTCTCTGACTTTAATGATCTGTTATGGTAACAGTTTTAGATATTCTCCTCTGTTGCCATTTATATTGGCCTAGAATTTGCTGGAGCAGGGCATCTTGCGGCGAGCCCCATTAGTTAGACTTTTCCCCTTTTTATGTGCTGGAAGTGCGAGCTGGTAATGGCGCGGCAAGGGCAACGGGGCATCTGGGACCTTGGTGGACGAAAGGACCAACAGTCTATCTCCTTAACCAATGAGATTTGAGGATCGAGAAAGGAATGGCAGAGAAGGAAATAGGGTGAATTAGAATCAAATCAGGGAAGGAAGGAAGGAAAGGGAGGGAGGAAGGAAGATATGAAAAAAAATTAAAATTTAAAATTTTTAAAATCTCTAACTGCAATTTGCTACCTGTAGGAATTAGACAGTTATAATTGTTCCCTTTCTGAGCTGGAGAGATTGAGTGGCATTGCAGGAACATAAATGTCATTAAAAATGTACTCACGTTGTTAAGTACCAGCCCTAACTTTCTGCGGCGAGTTTAAGTGGCAATTAATGTACAAATGCAGCAATTTCTTGAAACTCCCGGGGACGTTGAGGGCGAGCTGCCGTTTTCACAAAACTAACAGCGGAGCGGGACAAATTGTCCAGCAGCTTGTGGCGATTCACAATACAATAGGGTATCCCTTCCTCTCCACAGGTTGCTAGACGATTTACAAATTAATAACGTCGTGTGCATTAAACTCGCCGTTATTTTGACAGCAATTTCTGCCCCAATATATTTCCTTTCTGCACCTTCCCCAATGGGATCTTTAAAAATGTACTATGCAGAAGGTCATGTTAAATTAAGCTTTTGCCACAAGCCAAATATTTTAAGTGTGGCTTTAAATAAGTAAATGACATCAAACAGTTTTATCCTTTTCCACCCTGGTCAATGGATCACCCATCAAGTATGAACATGTTTCCTGTACCATTGTGCATCACAGTTATTCCCATTGCATTCCAATCTGCCATTCCCAAGTCTGTCCATTCAGTTTATTTAGATACATTTGAAGGATATAATCATCATCTGGCCATATTGCTTGGTATCATTAGCAAAGTTACATTACTAGAAGTGATCTACTTCATTCCATTTATGAGCAATACAAGTAAAAATATGACCAAAGACTTGGGAAAATTATATACCCAAGACTGTACATGTGGTTGGTAGCCCAGTATCAATAACATGCAGGTTAGCATACCAGTCATCTTCATCTCAAAGTGCCTCCCCCTCCTAGCTGACAGAGGCAGGATAACAATGACAACCAGCAGATTGAACTTACCAAAGTAAAAGTAGAGAGAAATACAAAATGAAAAGCAACATAATCTTTTAATTTTTGTAAAATAAATCTGTTATTAAATTAAAAATATGCACCAGGTTCCCAGACTTAATTCTATGCATTCAAATTATAGCTGTCTCAGTGTTGCTAGTCATTAGCTCTTAGACACACATTTATACCCAATAGTAGAGTTCGGCTCTGTTTTGACATGTCAAGTGCACAGTTAGGATTTATGACTGTAATGCAAGTCAGCCCAATGTTTAACTTGAAGACAGCTTGTCTTTAGACAGTCTCCAGCAAGCCTAAGAATGTAGCACACAGTTTCTACCTTCCCTTTGTAATTGTGCATGGAATTCTCCTTGCTATTTTGAGGCCTATGCAACTTTCCAAACTGAGATTGCTTGAAAAATTATTTGAATCCAAAAAGAAAGTCACCTACACTGTCCAGCAGCGGAAATCTTCACAACTGTTTCATGATCAACGTCAAGTTTTTGCAAGCAGAAGGATGACAAGACTGAAAGAGAAAAAAAGCCTAGGGTTAAAAACTCTGTGCAATAAGCGTCTTTTTCATTTATTGTCACATAGAAACATAGAAACTAGGAGCAGGAGTAGGCCATTCGGCCCGTCGAGCCTGCTCCACCATTCAATACTATCATGGCTGATCATCCAAATCCAGTACCCTGTCCCTGCTTTCCCACACAGAATCCCCATCGAGCCTGCACCGACACATATCCCACCCTATACCCGTAACCCCACGTATTTAATTCCCCCTAACATATCCCATCCTATCCCCGTAACCCCACATATTTAATCCCCCCCTAACACTAAGGGTCAATTTATCATAGCCAAATCAACCTAACCCGCACATTTTTGGACTGTGGGAGGAAACCGGAGCACCCGGAGGAAACCCACGCAGACACGGGGAGAATGTGCAAACTCCACACAGACAGTAACCCTAGGTCAGATTCGAACCCGGGTCCCTGGCGCTGTGAGGCACCAGTGCTAACCACTATGCCACCGTGCCGCCCAGAGAATCATTTTTAAAATACACAATAAAAAAAGCATATCATACAACAAAAGCATACAAAAACACAGGTAGACTTTCAATGATCTACACAACTTAATGATTTCTCTGGATTTAACAATCTAGATGGTACCATATATGATTTCTTTTCATGTATTACTTTCTGCAAGACAAAGGGGTTTTGATCAGGAGTTTGATGCCATGGCTGATAGCAGCTTTATAGGACAACATAAGAGCTCTTCTACAATCTGCTCTTAATCTCAAGCTGCCAATAACAAGACAATTGTCATTTTCTTGTGACAGTAACACTCCTTACATTACAACAGTGACTACAGCCAAAGAAGTTCATTTGAAGTGTAAAGCGCAATAAGAGCTGCTGAGGTCGGGAAAGGTGCTATATAAATGCAAGTCATTATTCTTTTCCTCGCTTCAAGTTATTTTTTGACGCAACTTTCCCCAATTGTGTCTCCCAGAATCACAGGCTGTCTTAGACCAGGAGAGCCGGCTAATTTCAGCAGATGCCTGCTAATGCTGCCGTGAAGCTAGCCCACGTGGAGGTGTGTGACAGCAGCTTGGGAATGATCTGAGCCCTGGTGTTTCCCCACAGCACAGCTAAGATCAGGAGCTCAGCGGTGGGGGAGATTACAGGTATGAATCCAGGCCCTGTCACAATAAGTTGTGGATGCAACGTGCTGCATCTTCTCAGCTGCTTCTATTCAATATGCTACTTAACTGATACTTCAAATTCCTCGGAGTCTTTACTCCTGCTAATTACATTTTTAAAAACGTTAAGAACCTCACACATAACTAGAGTGCACTGTTGCATACTGTTGATACTGGCATCAGAAAGACCATAAATACCAGTGGTGGAAAGCCCATTGCCAAGTCTTTCATTCTTTTCTACAACAACAACTTGTATTTATATATGGCCTTTACTCTAATCGGAACTATAGCAGAATCTCTTATTAAAGTTCGCATTTATAATTTACATTGGTTTCCAGAATGTTCTGGCATTCACACATTGAAATTCCAGAGCAGTGATGAGATCAAACGGCCTTGCAAAACACAGCATGAATGTTGAGACTATTTTCTCCCAATGATGAAGACTAATTTTAAATTATGGGGTATACAGAATAAGCGTTAGAAATCTAAAAAGCTATCTTTATTGGCACCAATGCTCAATGGCGGATGGCACGGTCATCAGCGTAGGTGCATCACTTTTCAGTTAATAATGTTGAGTTTGCAGTTGTGGGGGAGAAATTCATACTCAGGCTGAAATTTTCCCCAAGTAGGC